>LJJS01001742.1:0-103160 GCA_001447215.1 Diaporthe aspalathi
GGGTGTACGGCAAGGGTGGGTGTACGGCAAGGGTGGGTGGCATAGTACCTGCTTCAGTGGGTAGGTAGTGTCCGAGTCAAACATGCAAACCGTCACGTTTGCGCTGTAATTCTCTTTCCCCTTTTCAACTGCTACCGCGTCCGAAATAGACTCCGGGAGACAGCGGCGAATCGGGAAGCCAATGTTATCTTGTCACGCAAACTAACCGTGGGGAAGCCATGACACAGGCCTGCTGGACCTGCCCAATTGCATTCTAAAGCAGTAGCATCCACGCATAGTGCCAGGGCCCAGCTTCCTGTTTAGGCAGGTCGTTTGTTGATTGGGCGTCCGCGATAGCACGCCAAGTCGAAAGCGTGAACGCCAAGGCTCGAAGGACGGCACTCATCTAAAGCGCCCGGCGCCACGATCTACAAATACCGTGCCATTGATCATCTATGCTCCGTGGCCGTGCTTATTACTCTTCCTCAGGTATCGATCTCTTCCGCCCGGTCAACTATCCCTCTTCGCCATGCATTCAGCTTCAATCTGGGCCGGGCTTCTGGGCTGCGCGGGACTGGCGGGCGGATGTCTCCTGCCCGAGGAGCGTGACGGCGTGCCTCGCATTGTCCCGAGGCAGTCAAACACCGGGACCCCTATTGGAACTGGGGACAGATTCAGCGGCGGCAGTATCGCCCCCCAAGGCCTCGGAACTCGGGCCTCCAGCACCAGCTTCTCGACGATCTTGAGTGCTGCCGAGATCAAGAGCGGGTTCGACGGTCTGGCTAACACATACGGCCTTGAGACTTTCACAACCCCCTATAAGACCTACGGCGGGGCTTCGATCTTTGGTGGAAAGGTTGGTGGCACCGGCACCTGCAACAAGGCATACCGGGTCTACTTCAACGGCGGGATCCACGCGCGAGAGCGTGGGTCTTCGGATGGAGTTCTGTACTTCATTTCGGATCTGCTGTACGCCAACAAGACCGGCTCCGGCCTGACCTACGGCTCAAAGAGCTACACCAACGCTCAAGTCAAAACAGCCTTGGCTGCCGGAATCGTCTTCGTGCCTCTGAGCAACCCAGACGGAGTGGCCTACGACCAGTCGACGAACAGCTGCTGGCGCAAGAACCGCAACCCAGCCTCGTCGACAGGGAGTAGCTCGTCGGTTGGTGTCGACCTGAACCGGAACTTCGACTTCCTTTGGGATTTCACCAAGAAATTCGCATCGAGTGCCCAGTCGAGTGTCGCTTCCACCAGCCCGTCCTCCGAGACATACCACGGTTCGTAGATTCCCGAGGCTCCTCGGGAACATTCCAGTCATCCCTTCCGCTTCCGACTAACACCCGATCAGGAACCAAGGCATTCTCCGAGCCTGAGACTCAGTCTATCAAGTGGGTCATGGATACGTACTCAGCTGTTCGTTGGTTCGTCGACCTGCATTCCTATGCCGGCGACGTCCTCTACAGCTGGGGCAGCGACACGAACCAGGCCAAATATGATTATATCAACTTCCTCAACACCACCTACGACGGCTATAACACGTGAGTAGATCCTGACACTGCACTTGTCCTCTCTCGTTATCTTCCGGCAGCTATGTTCCTGCAAACTCAGTCGCAAAGTGCTAACATGGGCTAGGCGCGGAATATTATCCGACACTCCAGGCTCCGGAAAAGCCTATGGAGAGTATGTCCCATCAGCAGAGGGCACAGCCAACGTCCAGGCTGCAAACAGAATGGCATCTGCCATGAGCGCAGCCAGTGGTCGTTCGTACACTTCGATGCAGGCCGCTGCCCTGTATCCCACTTCGGGCGCCAGTGACGACTACTCGTACTCACGACACTTTGCCAACCCAAGCCTGAACCTCGTGCACGGCTACACTGTTGAGTTCGGCTTTGGCAACTCCGGAGCCTCGTGCCCGTTCTACCCGACTGTGTCTCAGTACAACACCAACCTCCGTGAAGTCGGGGCTGGCTTCATGGAGTTCCTCCTTGCTGCCACGGACCTTGGCCTGGGGGGAGGCTGCTAAGCGCAGGGTAAATTCTTGGGAGGCTTTGGTCATGGCGATAGTGTCGAGAACGTCCAGCGTGAAATCGCGACTCGATTGGCAGCTGCTACTGAGTGCCTAAGGTCCCAAGAGCCTGCGCGACGTGAAAATACGAGTCCTGAACCGTCCCTAAAAAAAAAACAATAGCATATAATTGCCGGTCGCAAATGACCTGCCCAATTTCTTTAGTCCTCGTAAGTGTGACTTGTGTTGATGGTACACTCGGTGACCCAAAATGTGCTTTTCAACCTCGTGGTTCGCGTGCATCGTGTGTGCCTCCACGACTTAGGTGCGAAAAGGATGTCTCGTCCCACGGCTAATGAATCATTCATTTACACCGCTTTTTCCGTCTCGGCTTAGGGAACTGAAAGATAAACAAGTTAAACCTGCCTTGCATAACAGTCGATTCCCGTATGGACTTCTTCGCAGCGACGAACTTCACCATTTCGATAGTTGGAGCTCCTCGAGAGACCTCTGGACCCAGTCCCACCCTTTAGGAAACCAAATCGTACGAGGATAATTTCTTTATTTAATGATCGGACAAAGTGGCCTATAGAAAGCACACAAGATATTGCACACATGATATCATCCCAATTAACGGCCCAAAGAGACGTTGAGTCATTGGTTTAGCTGGGCGCCAAGGCGGGGTTGTTTACAAACCTACCTAGGTACAGAGAAATATATACAAGGGGTATACCAAGGGTCCCTGATCAGGGGAGTCATGATACAATAGCCTCATGCGAAAGTGTCTTCGTGGATGAGCCTATAGGTACTCACAGAGACTGATATTACAGACAGTGGACGGCCCACTGCCTATATGAAACCAAGCAATGGCAAGACATGAAAGCGATACTAGTACTGCTTGAGGTGCTTAAGCTGTCAAACAATCTCTCCCAGGAGCGCACAGAGAAGCCACTGTTGGGGGCGTGTTCACTTTGCATATTTGCCTGTGGCGATTGTCTCTGCCATGTACGTCGGGTCCACGCCCGGCCTCCACGAATATCGGGCTAACAAAACCATACGAAAGCCGAGTATTCACACGAACCATTCCCAGGTAATTGGCCAGAAATCCCATCCCCCGGACGGCTCCAACATGACGCTCGAATGTTGTGAAACATGACAAGACTGGTGTGAGCTTGGACCGGAATCAGGCGTACATCTACAGATTACCTGGCATTCTGTCAAGGCACTCGGCGCGCAGAACCGGGAAGATGTTGTGAGTGGAAGTCCCCCAGGCGGGATCTTTGCCGGAGCCGACGCAATTCTTGTTCTCACGGGGTATCCAACTCTTGAGGCGTTTCCCAATTGACTTTGGAATTGCACATCAGTTGACAGTTGACAGCAGCCGAGAGCACATCCATGATCCAGGCTCTTGTCGAGCCAGCCCTGGAGCGGGAAGGAGGCCGTGTTTGTCATGCACCCCGGCTTGATTAAGATTGAAGGCGGTGTAATTGCTTTTTTCGAATATCAAGGTCAAAGCACACTGTGCGTTGGCCGACTCTCGTGTTGTTGGCACGCCTGCACGCATGGCATGGGAGCTAAGATTAATGCAGCTCGAGGATATATTTGCATCGAGGCGAGATGCGGGACGTCCGCTGGCGCTGGGTAGAGCGGGCAGGAGGGACCCCCCCTGCCGATCCTGCTTCAGGGCCGACCCCCGTTTGCTGCCCAAGCGGGCTCCTTGCCGATTTTCAAAAAAGCAAACCTTGTTTGCCCTGCCCTTGTATGGAAGCCGAAGCTCGGGCCAAAGATGGTTACGGACCTGGGGACTGGACGGAGTGGTACTGGGACGGTTGGACGGTTGGACGGTTGGACGGTAGGGCTGCTTGTTGTAGCGCCCGACCAGATCGATGGGACGACGGACGTGACGATGCGACGCCTTCCTGTGTGTATTTAACCCCAATCTTCATTTGCATCCACTACTTGCCTATTCCCCAGAGAAATGCAATTATTGCAGTGTATCAACTATTAGCCCAACGTGCTGTCAATGCAGTCGTACTGTTGATGGCGATGCGGCTGGCCCCCAAACGCACGAGCCTGACTCAGGAGCGGGCAGTGCCGTTTCTGGGACTGGCCGTCGGGACGGGAGACAATGGGAAAAGGAAAACGGGTAGTCTACAGCACATCAGTGCACCAGTGTTGCACAGGGCTTTGTTCCCGTGCAGCAGCATGACATCATGCCGCACCTCCTCGCTAGCAGCAACCCTGTACCCTGCGCACCTCCCGGGAAGGAGCCTTGGTGCGGGTCGAACAGCCAGCATGCCACTGCAGCATGCCAGCTTGCCCAGGAGAATTAGTACACGTGTGTTGCAAAAGGAACAACCTTGGAAGGTGGCGCAACGCTAGGGAGAGGGAGAGGCAGGGAAGGTAGACTATCGAGTACGGCGAGGCGAGGCTGCTCCCTGGATGGGCACACAAACAATGTCTTGCTCCAGGTATGAAGCGCTTCATCGTGCCTTCCAACCCGGACTAGTAGCGTTTTACATGTGGGTAATTACTGCCTGACCGGTGTGCAAAAGTACACAATGTCTTCTGCCCCCATCCCATCTCCGTCCGACTCCTGCCAACCAGCTGCGTCGCGGTGAACCCACCTGTCAAACATCTGTCACAGAGGTACCGTGTACATGCGTGTTCCTTTCACACCGTCCACCCGTCTCAACAGACACCCCAACCGCCGGCTGCAATGTCGCCTCGCTGCAATATGTCGATGAAAAAGCATATCGGCCCTGCCTATCTCTCCGATCTCAGGCATCAAGGTTTCCTCGAACCGGTACCGAGATGACTTACAGTAATACTTGCGATCCCGCTCGCCAGCCTGCCGAATCACAGAGATCTATCACATCTCAGATTCCTATCCCTTGGAAAAGAGGACTGAAAAAAAAAAAAAAGCACGCGCACAGCTGACCAATCCTCTGAGGCCCTAGACTCATTTCTGCTCCCCGCACCCTGGGCAGTACGTACATTCTATGGCATGTGTCTTTGTCTGGCTGCGCTTGTTTATGGCTGGGTGACACGGCTGGGTTACACACGGCTGGCAGGCTGGCAGACCGAGAGAGTTGGCATCGTGAAGACTACGCGCAGAAGCAGCTGGCCTACCGTGGGTTGGCTATGTTTCGGACACGGACTCCAGCGCAGCACCCTGGTTCTCCCTACCTAAGCCACTAGTACCGGATACGACTACGCAAGTCGCATCCGCAGGCGTTCTGGCGTACAAGCTTTTGGTCCTCCATCGCGGGGGCCCTGGGGCCTCGAGGACAGGGTTGGCCTCGCCATTGTATTCATGTGGGTGCCAATTGCTTGGCGAACGGCGCGCTCCGCCATGGAAAAGGGCTGGAGAAGCTCGGAGAACTCTGATGTCGAGGAGCCCCGCCTCACAGCAGTGTGCCTGGGTGGTCAGTACTCATCAGTACAGTAGAATTGGCAGCCCGTCCCACGATCTCGCAGCACCTCCCCCTCCTGTCCAGGGCCCGGCTTGTCGAAACCCACACACGCATACACACGCATACACGCATGCAACCACACCACCAGGCAGCTAATTGTCGACCTCTGGATACCGCCTTTGCGCGTCTGACAGCCCCTTGCTTCCGCGCAAAGCGTGGGAAATGCGCCGAGCTGGCTCTGGCGCGCGGTCTTGGGACGGACGTCGGACGGCAACAGGCCCTGCTGGGATCTGCGAGGCGGTCGCAATCCCTGCCAGCACGCGCTGCTTCGTCTTCCAGGTTTGGGCAGTGGGACGGCGATCGTGAGGGATTCTACCCCCACATCACTCTTCCCAGCGGCCCAGCTTCCGGGCCATGGCTCACTTGACCTGACTGACTTGATTTGACTGATTTGACTGGGTCTTTTCGTCCTGGCGGTGCCCGTTCGATTTCCTCCGTCAACCCTGGCTGCCCGCCTACGCTCGCACGTCTTATCTCCTGCGTCTTTGTGCGCCGACTAGAGCCTCTCCTCTTCTCGTGAGCCTCACTCCTACCCGACTCCATCCTGCCGTTCCGTTGAGACGGCCTGGCCAGTCGCCGTAAGGACGGGGCACGCCTCCCGCCCGCCGCCCGCCGCCCGCCGCCCTCCGCCCGCCTCCCGGCCGCAACCCCCGTCTCTCCTTGCTGCCAGGCGGGCAGACCTCTTGGGCCTCACTCGCTCCCCCGCGCAGGCTTCTCCCCTGGTTGGAAGGCCCTCTGCGCAGCTACACAACCGCCTGTTCGTGCTGGATCCCAACTATGTTATCCCAACTATGTTGACTCCCGAGTAGCACCGACTGAGGACCCGGAAAACCGCAGCATGTCTCCGCAACTCAGGACCGTCGGCATCGTTGATCTTCTCGAGGCTGATCCACGACCGACCTTCATCGTTGATCTGACCATCGCCGCCGGGGATTCAGAGCAGACCTCCTCCATTGCCTACTGCAATCCCGCTCTCTCGTCCCGCCCTGACCTGGTCGACCTTGTTCAGTCCTCCCGCAGCCAACACGCTGTCCTCTGGGAGTGGATCTCCGCCTCCTTCCTTCCTCCGAGTTTGACCAAGGCCCGCAGTTCATCCTCGTCGGACTCTCCATCCTCGCCTTTCTATTACTCCAACGCCCAATGGAGCAAATGCCTAGTTCAGGGGAGGTGGCTGGTCGTCGGCACCAACGAGCAGCCCTCATCCGCAGACCGTCCCCGAAAAATCCGGCTCGATTCTCAGAAGGGAAGCTTTGGTGTCTCCGGCAGCGCCAACAAGGTTGCATCATCCAATTTGCCCATAGCGATCCCACACCATGACCGCCGATCAGACTCGTTGTGTGGCCCAGGAACAGCCTCGGAACATGGGCCTCTGCCTGCTCAGAGGATGTCTGTTGAGCCGGACTGGGTCTTGCCGGAAATCATGCACGACGAAGGACCCTATCTCAAAACGCTCACAACCATCGACTGGGCCTCGACACCACTTGGCCCACTGAACACCTGGCCAACCCTGCTCAAACAGACGCTCAACCAGGTTCTCGCAGACTCCCGCCCGATTGCCCTTTATTGGGGAGAGCATTTCACCACGATATACAACGAGGCCTTCGGAGTTCTGTGCGGTTCTAAACACCCTGGCCTGTTGGGAAAGTCACTGGAAGATGTCTGGCTCGAGGCTGGCCCTAAGCTGAAGGATATCATGCTCGCGACCGCTGAGAAGCGACGTGGTATTGTCGAGAAGGAGTGGCGATTTTTCATGGAAAGGACAGATGACGGGCCTGAGGAGACATACCTGAAGTGGTCTGTTGTGCCCGTCATGGAAGAGGAAAAAGTCTCGGGCTTCTTGCATCCGGTGCTCGATGTGACCTCGGTGCGCCTATGGGAGAGGCGCATCAAGATGCTCATCGATCTCGGCGACGTGCTGGTAACAGCCAGAGATGCGAAGTCCTACTGGGCCAAAGCTGTCGAATTTCTCGGCGCCGTCGAACCCCGATACGATGTTCCGCTGGCGATTCTGTATTCGGTCCAGGATGATCCGGAAGCACAAAGTGTCACACATTCGCTCTATGGATTCCCGAAAATTTGCCAACTCGAGGGCGCACTGGGTGTGCCCGAAGGACATACCATCGCTCCGCCCACCATCTCGCTTCGGAACACCGACCACGGTCTCGCGTCTATTTTTCGAAGTGCTCTACAAGGGCACTACCCGCTGCTGCTTCAGACCAAGGACGGTACGCTTCCCGAATCCCTCATTCAGGGATTAGCATGGAGAGGCTTTGGTGACGTATGTCGAAGCGCCATTGTCTGTCCTATTCGGCCCACCAGAGAAGAGAACGTCATGGGCTTGCTCCTACTTGGCTTGAACCCAAGAAGGCCCTACGACAATGATTATCGGCAGTACATTGCGCTCTTGAGCCAGAAATTGACCTCGACGCTGGCTTCCACAGTCCTTTTAGAGGAGGAGACTCGAAGAGGTCGCACTATCGCAGAAGAAGCTGCTTACGAACAGGCCGGGCTGGATTCCGAGCTGGCTGACAAGACAAAGGAGGCAACTGAATCACTCCACAAGTTTGAGGCCGTCGCAGATTTCATCCCGGTTGGCATGGCTTTCCAGAACGCCCAAGGCGTCTTGACCAAGACCAACGACGCTTGGCATCGGATCACCGGTAACCCCCATCGAGAGACTGGCCCATCTATGGCTCTTAGAGACATCCTCTCATACATAGTGGAGGAAGACCGCCCCGGCGTCGTGCAGGCTTACGAGCGATTGCGCACGGAAGACAGTATCACTTTCGAGTGCCGGCTGATTCGGCGCAACACAGTTAACAGCCCACCGCCGTTGGTACGAGAGTCTGCGAGCTTCGAAAGGGCTGGCGTCGGACTTCGTGGCCTCGACGACCAGGCATCCGAACGACACATCCTCGCAGCTGCCCGGGCTGAACGTGCCGCCGACGGTAGCATTCTCCAAGTGCTTACTTGCTTGACAGACGTCACTTTACACAAGCAGACCGCCGAGGAAGCGATACGTAGGGCGCAGCAGGCCGAAAATCTGAAGCGCATGGCGGAGCTGGCCACCGTCGGGATGTATGAGATGGACTTGGATGGCCGGCTCGTCGAGGCGAACAACGTCTTCTTCGAAATGTGTGGTCTCGAAAAAACCGATACGAACTTGAAAGAGCCCATCGTCAAACCTTGGCAGACGTGTATAGTGGAAGAGGACTTACCTGCCTTACACGACGTCATGAACAAGGTCACCCGAGAGGGCACGCCGCAGACCATCGAAGTCCGGATCAAGACGCCATTGGTAGTCAAGGATAGCGAGGGTACCGAAATCGTCGTCCCCAGATGGGCCTATGGCACTTTCCTGCCGGTGAGAGGGCCAGACGGTGCTATCCAGTCGTACTGTGGGTGCGTGAGCGACGTGTCCCTTCAAAAGTGGCAACTAGAGAGGGAAAGGTTGCGCAAGGAGGAAGCGCTGGAGTCGAAACGGCAGCAGGAGAACTTCATCGACATGACCTCCCACGAGATGCGAAACCCCCTCAGTGCCATCATCCACTGTGCTGATGCCGTCATTGCGTCACTTGGAAAAGCACTGGATCTGCAGAGGATGGTAGGTCTCAGCACGGAAAACACGCCGACGTCGAACGGAGATGTGAGCGGCGGGGGTGATGTGAGCGGCGGGGGTATGCGCAGAGAAGACGAGCTGCTCATGGAGAGCAGCGTCGAGAATGCGGAGACCATTATCGCGTGGTAAGTCATCACACTATTGAAACGGACCATGCCCCTTTCCCCTTCGGAGCGTTGTCGTCTCTAGCTGAGTTTCGGCACCATCTGCACGAAACCATGTCTATCATTCCTCTTTCAGTATTATGGTCCTATGGGGATATGAGAGGTCATGAGCTCTTAGTAGCGCCTGCGTCCCTTGCTTTTGAAATCGCCTCACAGCGGAGCTTGCGTATAAGTTGAGTGGGTTAAGCTAATCAACAATTTTGCACATAAAGTGCGCAGCATCAAAAGAGGATCGTGGATGACATTGTAAGTAGCCTTCCGAGTCTTTTTGCCTTTTCCCGCCTCTCGTACTTATGGACCTGAGGTGAAGCATGGCGGCCAGCGACCTGGCCTGCAACGACGGCCGTGCTCGCGCCCTCTCCCAACCTCTCCATCACCAGCAGAGATCCTTGTCATGTTCCTTTCCTTTCCTCCATTCCTTCAGGGTCCTCAGTTTTTGTCATAATCTCGTCTCAACTGTTGTTCCGCTCCTTACTTTCTTGCTTGGCTTCAGAGGGCTAATGCGAAGATTTCAGTTGACGATGTCAAAACTGGACTCCAAATTACTGGCTGTGACGCCGATCACCGTCGACCCACTCCAGATAGCGAAGGAGTCGCTGAAGATGTTCGAAGTCGAGGCTCGAAGGGTCGACATCGATTTGAGAATACGAGTCGACAAATCCTACGAAGACTTGGGGCTCGAATTTCTCGACTTGGACCCATCAAGGCTCAAGCAGGTTCTGATTAACCTTCTAACTAACGCCCTCAAGGTAAGACCTATCTGCCCTCGACCTCGGGGCCTGGTCTCCTCTACGCTGTCACTCCGTAATGTTTACTGACCACCGTGGCTTCAGTTTACCAAATCAGGAAACTACAGGCACGTGACGCTCTCCGTCAGTGCTTCAGTCGAAAGGCCTACAGATTCCACATGCTCAGTGCAGTTTATACCCCGATCGCAAGGTCACGAGTACCAGCAGCCTCCGAACCCGAGTGGCTCCGATCCCATATTTGTCACGTTTGAAGTCAAGGACACTGGTCAAGGACTAACAGAAGAGGAGATGAAGAGCTTGTTCCAGCGATTCAAACAAGCGTCAGCCAGAACACATGTCAAATACGGAGGCTCAGGCCTGGGTCTCTTTATCAGCAGGAGGCTTTGCGAGATGCACAACGGGCAGATTGGCGTGGCTTCCATCCCCGGGGTTGGGTCGACTTTTGCGTTTTATGTCGAATCGCGTTTGCCCAGCGAAGAATCCTTGCGAGAAGCCCGGGCGAGTGCGCGGACGGCTTTGAAAGCGAGCAACTTGCCCATCACAAAGAGGGCCGAGTCTCTACAAATAGGAACGGCGGAAGTCCCTCTGAAAAGTACACCGATCAAGGCCACGGATTTGAACGCTAACGACTCCGACTCCCTGGGCACAGAGACAAGTGCCGAGTGTCCCAAGATCGAGGGAGTTTTGGTCGTGGAGGATAATTTGATCAACCAGCAAATTACACGCCGAGGCCTGGCTGACCATGGCTTCACAGTCGATGTGGCTAACCACGGTATCGAGGCCCTGGAAAAGTTGCGAGCCTCTGACCGGTGGCTTGGGGATGGACCCGTCATGGTACCCGTCTCAAATGGTGATGCCACAGCTGATCAATCAACGGCCGTCCTCGCAACATCCATAACCCCGACAAGGTCGGACGTCCCAGGTCTAAGCACTAATATCTACCCTGCAATCACGGTCGACCCAACCCCTACGACCACACCGAACAAGTTCCCACTGTCTCTTATCCTGATGGACATGGAGATGCCCGTCCAAGACGGCCTCACGTGCACGCGACAAATTCGAGAACTAGAACGCCAGGGTCGGATCCTCGGAGGGAGCATCCCCATCATCGCAGTCAGTGCCAACGCGAGGCATGAGCAGATCCTCGAGGCCAAGGCAGCAGGCTGCGACGACGTGATGATCAAGCCGTATCGCATGCCGGAACTGATCGAGAAGATGAAGATTGTTGCCATGCAAGCCGACCTGAAAACCAGAATCTCAACAGTCGACATGGCTGAAGCGCCGGTTGAAGAAGTAGCGCCCACTGTTGTGGGTGGCCCCGGGCCGCCGGAAGCCGCTCCATGACTAGAGAAGCGCAGACCAGAGAAGAAGAGATTAGGCGCGGCCACAAGGTCACGGCGTGTGACTGCAAGGGAGCCGAGGTGTTGTGTCTTGCTATAGACCTAGACACATAAATTTGTCGGAGAAGAACATGGCAGGTAGAGAGAGACGAAGGGTTGCATTCTGAGATTGTTTGTTTCTTGTTTCCGCTGCTGCCTAGTGTCGTTCCGAAGGAGAACCACGGAGCAGTCAAGCGATGACTATATTACCTGATGGGCATGGCAAGAAGAAGAGCCAGATTCGGGTTTTATTTCGCTGCCATTGCATTCACGATATGAAAAAAAAAAGTAAGGGCATTGGAGTGGATTTGTTGACGTGGCATGTTGTCTTCTTGACAACTCCAGACTTTTATATGAGATTATGGCAATGATACCCCCTTTTTGGCCTCCATGTTCCTTCCCGGGCGTGTGTGTGTGTGTGTGTGTTGGGCTGTGACGTGTACCCAACGCATATAGTCTACTGGCCTGTCTGGACGACTTCGATCTGGGTGGGGTAAGATCAAGGGCTCGAGGATCCAGGCAGGTGGAACTCTGCTCTTGAAACCTTGCATTCCAATTGTCCCAGATATCTTTCGCGTTACCATCCTGAGACTGAGACGGCACTACGTCAAATGGTATACAGGCATGAACTTTATTATAAAATTCGTTCATTTTCATCAACACTTGCTTAACTAAACATAAAAGTTTTTTCATATTAAATAAAGAAAAATAGCACCTTTTAAACACAATTATTAATAAGCTTATGAGATTCAAGAGATTAGAAAGATTATTATTCTGGTTAAAGTTATCAAGTTTGTCATACCACGTACCAACTACATAATATCCCGCCTGTAACAATATCAGGTCGGAGGAGCACATATGTCAATACATGGATACGGAAATTTCATTCAATTTTCGGACCCTCAGTCGATTCAATTGAAGGGAATATACAAGCGTTTCCTCTGGCATCAGTGTGCAAGATAAGGTCGTAATGGGTTTCCAGACGTCGGATCGTCCGATGCTGGTCGGACACTCCGAGCACCCCTGCACAAAGGAGCGATAACAGACCACAGGCCTGACGCAAAATTTCGATTCGCCTTGTAGAGTGACTAGAATCGAGAAATCAAGTTGTAAAATGATCTGGTCATCTATTATTCCATATTTTGCATAGATGCACTTCAGAAACCAGGTGTAACGACTCCAGCGTCAGGAAGTGAACCTCGCATTGTGGAAGGCATCGAACACGCCCCACGATACAGCACTGCCCCGGGATGAGCCCGACTAGTCACTGTCTCTAACGGAGGGAACATCTGGACTGGGGGTTCAGGAGTGGGCGTTGCTGCAACATGGCCAATTCAGCATTTCTTGCTGAGAAGTCGGCCGAGGAGGCTGAGGAGTCGAGGAAGAACGATATCTTGGATCACCAGTTACATGGTTTGCCGAACCCTGACGCCAGAACTACCAGTATTTTCAGCTTCGCATCAACACTTGATCTGGGAATCATCTTTCTGAGCTGTGCTGCCGCTGTGATTGCTGGAGGAGCCAACCCTCTCTTGACTGCAAGTATCCTATCTGCGATGACTCGAAAGCTTTGGGGGAGTCTCATTTACTGATGGCCAGGCTTTAGGTTCTGTACGGTCAACTTGTCGGGTCCTTTGATGCATTTCAAAATGGAAGCATCTCGGGCTCAGTCCTGCGATCAGATATCTCGAAGTTCACTTTGTATTTCGTGTATCTTGCCATTGTGATGTTTGTCGCGGTGTATATAACGACAATTGGCTTCTACTACACTGGAGAGCGCATCACCAGAAACCTCAGAAGGGCTTATCTGAGGGCCATCATCGGCCAGAATATGGCATTCTTCGACACTCTGGGCTCCGGAGAGTTGACAACGCGCATCACGTCCGACATAACACTCATCCAAGAAGCAATTACGGGAAACCTTTCAGTGTCTTTGACCGCCGCCGCCACCTTCGTTTCAGCGTACATCATCGCTTTCGTGGAATACTGGAAGTTGGCCCTCATCCTCACGTCCACAGTGATCGTGTTGACGGTCACTGGAACGGTGGGCGTCGCGTTACCGGTGAAATGGACGACACAGTCCCTCGCCTACTACAGCAGCGGCGCCACAGTGGCAGAAGAAGCCATCAGCTCCATCCGCCATGTCACAGCGTTCGGAATCCAGGAAAAGCTGGTAAGAAAATACGACAGCTTTCTTGTGCAGGGGGAAGGGCCCGGCCTCAAGGCCAGCGTCATCACCAGTCTCATGATTGGCATGGTGAATGCGGTGCCTTATCTCAGCTACGCACTCTCGTTCTGGGAAGGTTCACGGCTACTAGTGGATGGCGAGATCAGCGTCTCGGGGGTCACAACGTCGACTTTGGCCATAGTTATTGGCGCATGGGCTGTCGGACGAGTCGCGCCGAACGCCAAGGCCTTCGTTTCCAGCATTGCGAGCGCGAACGCCGTGTTGGAGGCCATCTCGAGAGCATCCACTCAAGACCCATTCTCCGAGGAGGGGGAACAACTCGAGAACGCCAATCTGGACCTCAAATTCGAGGGTGTGCAGCTCATGTACCCGTCCCGACGAGAGGTCACCGTTCTACAGAACCTTGATTTGGTTGTGCCCGCGTTCAAGACCACGGCTATCGTAGGAGTCTCGGGCTGTGGGAAGAGCAGTATTATCGGGCTGATAGAGAGATTTTACACGGCGACTGCTGGGAAAATAAGTGAGTGCTCAGTCATCCAGTCACAATTGTGGAACGCATGCTCACCAACAACACCAATGGATAGCTCTTGGTGCCCACGACATTCAAGGGCTGAACCTGAGATGGTGGCGCCGCCAAATATCGCTTGTTGGGCAAGAACCAAACTTATTCAACACGACTATATTCGACAACATTGCGTACGGTCTTGAAGGAACGGCATTGTCCCTGGCACAGGAGGAGCTCGAAAAATTGGTAGTAGAAGCGGCTACAAAAGCCAACGCCCATGAGTTCATCTTAAACTTGCCGGAAGGTTACCAGACTCGGGTAGGCGAGAGGGGTACCCAGATTTCTGGAGGGCAGAAGCAAAGAATCTGCATTGCGCGGGCAATTATCAAAAATCCTCGGATTTTGCTACTGGACGAGGCCACCTCGGCCCTTGATGTGGTTGCGGAGCGCGCGGTGCAGAAGGCGCTGGCATCCGCTGCTGAGGGGCGCACGACTATAGTCATAGCCCATAGGCTCTCTACGATTCGGGACGCGGACAACATCGTGGTCATGGCCGAAGGACGAGTGGTCGAGCAGGGCACACATGACGAGCTGATCCAGCAGAACGGCCACTACGCCCACCAAATTGCGAGTCAAACCATGAGCAGCAACGGCGAGGACCGAGGGCGAAACGACAACGAACACATTCAAGCCGACTCGGACAGCCCTGAACGGCTCCTCGATGAAAAGGCTACCCCGTCCTCGTACCCAAAGTCACTAGAAGACACTTCCAGCAACACCAGCGACGACGAGGACAAGAAGACGGCGTCCACCACCTCCTCCTGGAGGAATCTCGCGGGCGCTGTCAAGCTCATCTGGCGACTCAACCACAACGAAATCGGTCACATATTACTGGGCACTATCTTGGCTGTCTTGGCTGGGCTGAGTACTCCTGCGTAAGTCTGAACCCTGTATCAAACAGAGGTGAAGCCAAGGCGGCATTGAAAACGCCTGAGGATAATTCAGAAGCTGATCTCTCTCACAGGCAGTCTATTGTATTCGCCAAGTTGATCAACTCATTTTCCCTGGGCTCAAACCAGGCCTTGCGGTCGAGTGTTGATTTTTGGTGTCTGATGTACTTGGTGATTGCTATTGGCGTCTTGATTGTGTTCCTGGGCCAGGGCGTGATCTTTGCTTACACCTCAGAGAAACTCATCCACCGGGCCCGGCTGGAGACTTTCCGACAGATTCTGCGCCAAGACATACCATTTTTCGACGATGAACGCAATTCCATCGGAGCCCTGACCTCCCTCCTGTCCACGGCACCAACAGGCTTAAAGGGTCTCAGTGGGCCGGTGATGGGAGCAATCTTGACATTCCTGGCCACCATCATCGGCGGCATCGTGCTCTCGCTTGCTGTAGGGTGGAAGCTCGCTCTTGTCTGCACCGCAACTATACCCTTGGTCGCCGGGTTTGGCTGGGTCCGGCTGTCCATGCTTGCGCTCTTTGCGGACAAGATGAGGAAGACGCACGAGGAATCGGCGGCTTATGCCAGCGAGGCCACCTCCGCCATCAGGACTGTCGCTTCACTCACCTTGGAGACGCAAGTCCTGCAGCACTACGACAAGATCTTGATGCAGAAGTCGGGCGAATCGATCCGCTCCATCTTCCAGGCGTCGGCACTCTACGCCGCCTCGCAGTCCGTCACGTTCCTGTGCGCGGCGCTTGCCTTCTGGTACGGAGGCACGTTGCTGTCGACGCACGAGTACACCGTCACGCAGTTCTTCATCTGCTTTGCGGCACTCATCTCCGGCGCCCAGACTGCGGGCGTCATCTTCTCGTATGCCCCGGCCATGAGCAGCGCGATTGGCGCGGCCAAGCAGCTCCGGGAGCTCTTCGACCGGAGGCCAAGCACCGCGGGCAGCGGCGGCAACAGCACCGGCAGTGCTCCAAATGGAATGTCCAATACCAAGTTGGAGAAGGGTGATTGCACCGGCAGGCTCGAGTTCCAAAACGTCAGCTACAGCTATCCGTCCCGGAAAGACCGTGTTGTCGTCGACAATTTCAGCCTGGCCATCCAGCCGGGCCAGTTTATTGGCCTGGTCGGGCCAAGCGGGTGCGGCAAAAGCACGCTCGTTGCCTTGCTGGAACGGTTCTTCGAGCCGAGTTCTGGTCACATAACCGTGGACGGTCGGGATATCTCTACCCTTGATGTCGCGAGCTACCGCAATTGCATCTCGCTGGTGGGACAAGAGCCCACGCTGTTTTCTGGAACGATCAGGGAAAACTTGCTTCTTGGCTCCCCGGAGGCGGTATCTGCAGATGCAATAAAGCAGGCGTGTGTGGATGCGAACATATTTGACACCATCATCTCCTTACCGTAAGTTTCGGAAGTTTTGTCTTTTGTCTTCCCGTCAACCTTTGTTGTTGTCTTCACTTAAATAGACTAAATCTAGCCACAGCGACGGGTTTGAGACCGAATTAGGATCAAAGGGGTTGCTCCTGAGCGGGGGGCAACGGCAGCGCCTCGCTATTGCGCGTGCCCTCCTGCGCGACACCCGGATCCTTCTCCTAGACGAGGCGACCGCAGCACTGGACGCCGCGTCAGAACGCGTTGTGCAGGAAGCTCTGGCCAAGGCTTCGCAAACGAGTACTACCATTGCGATTGCGCACAGGCTCGTGACTGTTCAAAACGCGGACGTCATCTGTGTATTGGACAAGGGGAAGCTTGTCGATTCAGGGAGCCACGAGGAGTTGATTAGGAGGGGTGGCTTGTACGCTGAGATGGTACAAATGCAGAACTCGGAAACTAAAACGGAAAACCAGCAAGCGTCTTAGTTCGGAACGGTACATACCGAAAAAAGGACTGTTTCCAGGACGGCAGTACCTCGGCGAACTTGTGTGGGTGTGATGGGCATGCTGGATGCCAGTTGCCACAGGCTGCATATATAATTATGGCTAAAAGATAATCATAAATTAACTTTGAATTGGTGATAAAGCTAGGGTGGTGAAGAGAATGAAGTTGCTCATTTAATTGTCAACCATGGCCCAGTCTCATTCACTAAGATTTCTGTTACAACTGACCTAAGTAATTTCTAGGTAACTACTAACGTAACACGTATTTGGCAACAGAAACACTTGCAGACTTATCATACAATTTACAAAACAAGGGGTAAACGCCCAATTCCCAAAACATCATCCATAATATTTGAGGGGAAGCACAATCGAATACCAAAAGGCGGCGTGCGGTTGTCTACATGTGACTGCGCGTCAGTTTCTTGGACAGAAGGCAGTGAAGAAATTAGACGTGAACTAGTCCAGGCGCGGGCAATTCTCTCTCAACGCACGAGCAAACTCCGTTACGGCACAAGAAAGACCATTGCCCCAAACATCAACTCAAATAAGGACGTCATATTACTGAGAGAACTACAGTTGCCTAGGTACTTACACCAGTGTATTATACACACAGCAACAAAATCTGAACTGCAAGAGAAGGTTCGCACCTTACAGTACTTAAGTAGCAGTGACCAGCTTGCATAGTGAGTAGATCTATGTCAGTCGTCATAATGTACTAGTAGCCCCTGTTGCTATTCCCAGTTCTCAAGGGCTTTGATAACCTCGTTCGCCCCTCTCATGCCGGAAGTCAGTGCTCCCTCCATGTAGCCTTTCCACTGTACTGCTGTTTCAGCGCCAACGAAATGCACATGACCATGGGATTCTACAACATGCTGTCCCAGAGACGTAAGGACTCCTGGTGGAGTATAGGGGCATGGGCAACCTAGACTCCACTGCTCGGATGCCCACTGCTGTTCCAGGTAATCGGTGGGATGAAGGGCGTCGTCCCGTCCAAAGACCTGAAATATCTGGGCTACTACCGCAGATTTTCTCTCGGTTGGGGGTAGAAGCGACCATCGTTCCCCTGGCCTGCCGGCGATGAAGCCCGTTAGACGGAAAATGCCTAGAGCGTCTTCGCTTGTGTCCCGAGTTGCAGCAGCGGGACCAACCACAGACTGTGTTGCGCCGCAGAGACCAACCTGCCTCCACCAAGGTTTACTGTATAGCAGCATGACCTTGGTGTAGTGGCCCAATACTGTCGACTCGGCAAGAAGTGCCTTCCCAGCAGGTAGTGGAGGGTTAAAGGCAATATTCTTGTACAACGGCGTCGCGAACGCCAAAATGGCCTTCTTCGCCTTGAAAACACAACCAGAAGTGCCCTGAACTTCGACGCCGTTGCTTGTTTGCGTAACAGACTTGACTGCTGTGTCCAGTTTCACGCTTCCCAAGTCAAGAGAAGCAGCGAGATTTATAGCGAGGGATTGGGCGCCTTGTTTAAGGGTGACATATCTTCCCTGCGTCTTGCCAGATCTCATCTTCATGAGACCCCCTTGACTCTTGCAGTACACGAAAAAATAGGCGGCACTCAAGTCACTGGGCTCACACCCCAGCATAACCCGAGTCCACACAGCGACTGTGCCAAGCGTAGCGGGCCCGCCACCGCGGTTGAGGACAAATTTTTCGAGGGTGATATCATCATTTCCACAGTTATGAAGCGATTCGAGGTCCACTTTGCTGTACTCGGCCTCGAAGAATTCTCTCATTTGGTTGACCACGTTGTGTTCCCCGCCAGGCAGCTGCAATGACGACCTATTATTAGCCAAAGGCTAATCGTGTTTTGGTTGGGAACAAAATCTCAGGTGTAAATGACTTACCGGAGTTTGCTCACCATAAGCATGTCTGATCGTTTCTTTATCGATATCCTGAAAGATCGCATCGCCTGACACTTTCACTTCGGAAACCGCAAGCCCCAACTCCATGGCGAGTTGATAAACGTGTGGCTGCGTAGTGTCATTCAGCCACTCTGCACCTAAGTCCGAAACGCCAGTGCCACCTCTGCTCGGAACAGTCCAAGTCATGCCTCCAACACGCGAGCGTGCTTCTAGCACCATGGTTTTGAGACCCGCATCCTGGAGCGAGCGGGCGGCCTGGAGTCCGGAGAGACCTGCACCGATAATGATGACATCGAAGTCAGGTAAAGACTTTGGATCTGCAGACATTTCGTAGTTGTTTCAATGACAGGAGCTAAAAGAGTAGTAGTGCCGTTCCGCTAAGTATTTATGAAAGCGGCATCGACTCGTGCGCGCCTGAGTTGAACGACTTCGACACAGAGCTGACCACCAGACTGAATAGTGTCTGGCGGAACCCATCAGTAGGCTCGACTCCAGCACAGGCTGCAAGGATGAAAATCCTATGTGCGACGGCATATCACGACAAAGAGATGCGAGGAGATCCTTCAGGCTATTCGGGGTGGATACCAACGGGCCCGTAACCCGGAACTTGCGCTACACATCGACCGACGTCCGTAGGATGCGTTCGGACTGTCCGAGTGACTGCCATCTCAATTCCTTCGCTACACCCTGTCGCAGTCTCCCGGCAATTATCACAGGCGAAGACAGTAATTCCGCCCGGCACTCAGGAAGGATGCAAGATCGAGCACAATCCACGATTACCCAGTCGTATCATTTTTGCCTCGCGTGCGTGCAAAAGTTCCGTGAAGAAACAAACAGCTATATAAGACAGTGTAGAGCATCAACCATTCCCAAACCTGTTGCTCGGAGCATATTTGGCGACCATACCCTTATGCAATATTTATCGGAATCTTTGCTCTTACATATATATAATTGACTTGTCAAGCGAACAACAAAAGGAGACGCAAGGCAATAGAAAGCCAGCGCCGCAACTATCGGTCATCCGATTACTCCCACCCAGCCGAAATTACGTCGACCTCACGACATTGGCACCATGACGCCCCCGGAGCTTGTTCCCAGCACAGAACGCGGCTTTGCCGTTAATAATGATTCACAGTGGCCTCGCGATGGTACAGCCAGCATCGCCAGCCAGCTCAAGAGCGGCTACAATCATGCTGTCTCGGCCGCGTGGCAAGCAGAACGCCATCTGCACAAGGTGACTGATTCTCCAATGTTCTAGGGAAAGCCTCTGATTTCTAACCTTGCAATATAGTCAATGTTCATCTACCCGGTGTTCTTATCTGCTGATGCGGATATGGAAGAGCCCATCAAGAGTCTTCCGAACCAGTACAGAAGAGGAATCAACAAGTTGCTGCCCTTTTTAGCCACCCTTGTCGCTAAAGGTCTCCATTCTGTCATACTGTTTGGGTCGCCGCCCAGCAACGACCTCAAAGATGCCTCCGGATCTCTAGCAGACAGTCCTCACGGACCCATCTTGCCCGCGATCCCGCTCATCCGCAAGGCTTTCCCTGACCTGTACCTGGTAGCAGATGTCAGCCTCTGCGAGTATACCAACCATGGCCACTGCGCCATCTGCTTCGAAGATGGCAGCGTCGACAACGAGGCCTCGGTGGCCAGGGTCTCGGACATCGCCCTGGCTTTCGCCCGCGCCGGCGTGCACTGCGTCGCCCCGTCCGACATGAGTGACGGCCGCATCCGCGCCATCAAGCTCAAGCTGCTCTCGGCGCGGCTCGAGAGCGCCGTCGCCGTCATGTCGTACGCGGCAAAGTACGCCAGCTGCTTCTACGGGCCCTTCCGCGAGGCGGCCAACTCGGCCCCGGCGTTTGGCGACCGCAAGCGCTACCTGCTGCCGCCTCCGGCGCGCGGCCTGGCCAGGAAGGCCGTCGCGCGCGACCTGCACGAGGGTGCCGACATGGTCATGGTCAAGCCGGCCTACGCGGACATCATCAGCGACGCCAAGGCCGTGTCAAACGTCCCCGTGGTGGCCATGCAGGTGTCTGGCGAGTTTGCCATGGTGCACGCGGCTGCCAACGCCGGCGTCTTCTCGCTTAAGGATGGTGCTTTTGAGACGACCGAGATCATCGTCCGCTCCGGTGCTGATGCAATTCTCAGCTATTTCACACCAGAGTTCTTGGATTGGCTTAGTTGATGAATGCTAGCTAGTGATTGCAGTGAAAGTTTCTAGAAGAGTCAAAACTATAAAGGATTTCAATTCTTGTTGCGCAAATCCGCATTCATATAATGTGACAATCATCAGGTGCGGCCCACCATGTTACACAAACCTTGTGTAACAACAGTCACGCTTGGAAGTGTGACTGTTTCAGTCTATTTCGATGGGCAGCCGCATTATCAACAACATTAAATAGTACCTTCAAGTTTCAAATGAAGCCGAGGCCGATGATTGGTGAATATAGAATGGAAATATATTATGCATTTATAATTTGGGTGGCTGACGGTAAGATACGGGGAATCTGGTCTTGCGAACATTGGGCTGTACTATTAACAGCTGAATCCTAATTTAAATATCAGATCTAAAGATTTATCCCCCTCACTCTGCTACTTAGCTAAACCTGCAGGGTAATGAATATTTACAATAAAATTAAGACATAGACTAGATCATTGATTTACTTGCGCCGAGGCACCGCTACTGATTAATTAGTGCTCCATGGTCCACCACTGTTCGCAATATCACCCCGACATCCGTACACCGTAGCAAATCGAGTTCGCCATAGAATGGATCAACTACGGAGGTCTTGAGTACGGATGAGCCGGTGCCCTTTTCTTCAGGTCATACACAGCAACTACATAGGATTCCAAAATTAAGTCCAAGTTGATACATGGCAATTTCCTAAAGATCATCCGTGGCCTCGGTTTTTAAGCGGAAGCAGACGACAAATCAGGATGTGCTGTCACATATAGTTATGGAATGGCATATAATCTATTCATAGCTTCCTTTTCAAAGCTGCATCGAATATTGTGGTAGAGTTGTATGCCCTCAAAAGTCGCGTTGGTCGTGGAAAACGTCGGTTGAATGAATCATGGGATGCGGGTCATTCGACTTAAGAAAAGAGCTGGATTAGAAAGACTGGCTAAATATGCTCCGATCACATCCATCATTTGTGAATCCTATCTTTTGCAAGAGATGACTCTGGAGCCCGTTCGAGTCGGGGCCACACAACCTTCCAACCAACTTTTCACAAAGAGCTGCTGGCCATCCCTGAGCCATGAGCCTCTGGGAAATGACCATCAAGAGGATACCTACTAATGTCCAAACCCGAAGGATCGGGCTGCTTGTCGAGAGATGGACCACCGATGCCAAGTTGGGCATCCGTCCACAGAGAATCCTGGCCGCGACGCTTCTGTCCCACGCCCAGGAGGCCGCCCCGGGCCGCCCAGTCGCTGGTGCGTCGTATTCCCAGCTGCGTCCAGACCGCATCCAGCGCCGTGAGAAGCCGTGCGCGATGCTTCTGCCCATGGCCAGGCGTGGGGGTGATGCGCAGCCTCTCCTCGCCCACAGCAACCGTTGGGTAGTTGATGGCCTGTACGTAAATGGCCCAGTCCCGAAGGAGCAAGTCGGAAGCCCTCTTCGCAAGCTCGGCGTCCCCCACTAGGACTGGGATGATATGTGATGGGTTCGGAATCACCGGGATGTCCATGGCGCTGAGAGATTCTTTGGTAGCCCGGGTGTGCAATTGTTGAAGACGGCGGTCGCCGACGTGGCTCATCTGGTACTCAACGGAGACTTGAGCACCAGCCATCACCGCAGGTGGGAGTGAGGTTGTAAAAATGAATCCTGGGGCGAGCGATCGCACGGTATCAACCATTCTGGCCGAGCCGGCTATATAGCCACCGACACACCCATAGGCTTTCCCGAGGGTGCCCGTGATGATATCGATCCTGTCCATGACAGTTGGGCGGCGTTGGATGCTGGCCGGGTCATACCCAGCGCGCCGTGCAGCATGAACATCAAAGTCCAGATGCTCGGCAATACCAGCACCGTGCGGTCCATACATACTAAGTGCCTGTTAATCACTTGCTATGGGTTTCAAAGTAGCGCGTCCTGGAACATTCCAGGGGCACCAAGATCGGGAAACTGTAGCAGGATAAGAATGGTACTCACCCGACAGCATGTACTTCATCGAGGAAAGTTATTGCCCCATATTTATCAGCCAGATCACAGATCTCCTTGATAGGGCTAATAGAGCCACACATGCTATAGACGCTCTCAAAAGCAATGATTTTAGGTTCTTGGAGAGGTAAGGCGGCCAATTTCGACTCCAAATCGATGAGATCATTGTGCCTGAAAATCAGTTTCTTTGCACCTGAATGTCTTATGCCGTTTATCATTGAGGCATGGTTGCTGCTATCGGACAGAATGGTGCAGCCGGGCAACTTGCTTCCCAGGGTTGCCAGAGTTGCGTCATTGGCAACATAGCAAGATGAGAAAACAAGCGCAGCTTCTTTCGAGTGGAGACGAGCAAGAGTATTCTCCAGGGCAACGGCATGTTTGTTATGGCCGGAGATGTTGCGAGTGCCCCCAGCCCCAGCACCGTAGGTATTCAGGGTCTCGTGCATTTTGTCGAGAACTTGGGGGTTGCTGCTCATTCCTAAGTAACTGAAATTTGCAATATTAGTTAATGTTCTGGACTGAATATGAGATGGCTGGATCTTGCAAGGAAACCTTTGACGATCTGATCCTGAGACTTCTTGGATTATGTTCTCGAACCGCTGACTCATCTACCTGGATCTGTTCTCCCAAAAGGGCCTACCAGTTCACCAACAGAATTGGGCATCTCTCTAGAATCACAGCAATCGACCTGTGTGGTGATGATCCGGGCCGCCTACTTACTCGTTTGAGCACCAGACTGTCACCCTGTCCTCCGCAGTGGCCATGTGTGCCTCGGGAAAGTCACGCGCCAAGCGATTGATATTGTTGAAGTAACGATAGGATTTGTCGTCGTGCTTTCTCTGGAGCTCATTCCGGTAGAATACGTCGTAATCGAAGGTAACTGGTCCATGAAGGTCTGGGCGGCTCTGGACGTGAGCCAGGCGCCCCGCTCTGAGAGGACAGCGAGGATCTGTGATTTGTTCCCTGTATAGCGACGGGCGGAGATGACGATGTTTGGTAGCTATGGACCTGAGGTTGGAAGGCGAATATTTGCGCAGAAAGGGGCACATGTCTCGTGAACTGCGCCAGAGGGCCTCCATGGCCGTGACTCGGCACCGGGCCATTGGGCTGGATGATGGGCTCAACATTTCGAATAGAGCGTGCAAGGCCAAGAGATGTGACGGCGCGTCCAGGAGTACACTGAACTGACGCCATTCGCCCTTTTTTAATGTCCCTGCTGTGGCGGCAGGGCTAGAAGTGTAGTAAGTCGTGAGAGCCTTGGCTTGGATGCGGAAGCACCGTGCTTGGCGTCAGTAACACCGGATCCGCAACATCGGTCTCCACAGCAATGGAGAAAAGGACCCTGAGGACCCTGAGGCGCCCGAGGATCCTGAGGGCTCTAAGACCCTGAGGACCGCATGAACCCACCTCGAGACATCCTTCGCTCCTTCAACATCAAATCGACCGGGGCAGTCGGGCTGGACCCGGACAGCCTCCCTGGGATCCGCAACTCCCCACTCCGAAAGAACACAGTGGGCAGGATTCAGTAAGGTGTTGGGGATACTGTTCGAGAGGCTGGAACGTAGTCGAACCGGTTTGCTGACAGTCAGCCGGCTGACATGCATGGAATGTCAGAGCCTTGGAAAAAATCACGAATTCACCGAGTCTCGGACTGTCTTTTTGACTTCTATGCCCTCATTTGTGACAACATTCGCGCAATAACGGCACGTGCATCACTTGCAAATGCGTGGCCTTGGCGATGGGATCATGGGTCGATGAACGGTTGGTTGAACTTTAGAATACCAAGCAAGTGATGGACACCATCAATGATCGAAGTTCTCATACTAAGCTGCCCATGCCATGTTGCAGTGGCAAGAGAAAAGGCCCACCACCTTCCTGGATCTTCCCGTGCAGCCAGCATATCTACCAAGGCCCACATATATGTGGATGCACTGGAGGTTCTTTTGGGCTATCCCACGCTGGCTTGAACTGGCTCCTTTTCCCAGCATACGCTTTGGCTCATTCCACTTCTGGAAAGGCGTTGACCTTGTGTAACCATTCCCGCGAGCACCCAATACGCAGCAATTCCAACGTTTCTGATCCTTCCCCCACTCGTTTGGTCCCACGGTAAGCAGCTCATCGCCAATCAACTGCGCCCAAGCAGAGTGAGAGCGACATGTCGACGCAGAGTCTTGGTGGCGAGGTACGTGTTGTTTGTAAAAGCTGCACGTAAAAGGTGGCATTTTTCAGCTCGCCCCTTGCTGCGGGCGCCTAATGGCGTGTTTATGCGTGAGCCACTGTGAGAGCACAAGTGCACCATTTACGATTCTTAGAACAATCGAGCGAAATTCAAACTAATCCAAACGGCCAATTTTGGAGAGTCCGGATTGTTTTCTTCCCTTTGATATGACCAGCCGTATTTTTTAGATGTCTCTATCTATGGATGAATTGCACTACGAAGCCATCATGGCTACGACGCGTGCTGCTCTACCCCTAGCGAATGGTCTCCAGCCCCTATCTTGTCTGCGCTGTGCTCAACGCAAGGTCCGCTGTGATCGGGTGGTGCCTTGCTCCAATTGCACGAAGCACGATTGCGTTTGCGAATTTCCACAACCTCGAACGGAAAGGCGCAAGCGGAGAAGGGTGCAGCTGGCTGCCCCTTCGACGGCATCGGACGAGGCGCCTACGGGGCCCAGCACCACCAGGGTTTCCAACCATGTTGGCCACGATCTCGCCAGTACAAGTGGGGGCGACATGGTAACAATAAGAGAAGTGGCGCAGGAGACTGTTGGGAATGCGACAAATGGGCCTAGCCAGCCCAGCCGCGGAACATTTCGTGCTGCTGCTCCCTTGCATCACTTAAACCAGCTCCATGTATCGGACGGGAACAAGTACGACTATCTCGAGGAGCATTCATGGGGGAGGGCGTCTCACAAGGTACATTAAATCATGCATCAACAGAGAAGCTCTCGTGCAAGTACTAATTCCACCTGATCAACAGACGGGAGCCAGCACTTTGACAGCTGGATCCTCTCCAATGACAGATGACGCCATGATACTGAATCCAAATTGCGACGGCTTTGCTTTGAGCCTCACACCCGCCATTCCGTCAGTCGAGGTCTACCATCCTTCCGCAGAGCAATTCCAATATCTGTGGCAAGCCTACCAAAGGAATGTTCACCCGGTCACGATGGTTACCCACGCGCCTTCAACCGGTGAGATGCTGGCACAAATAATCCAGAGCCAGTGCCGAGCTACCAGCGACAAGGAAGCACTTTTGTTCGCCATCGCGTCATGCGCTCTCATATCGATTACGGACGAGGACTGTTTTCTCCACCTCCGAGAGAAAAAGTCAAAACTTCTCCCGAGATACCGCCGAGCTTGCGAAGCAGCTTTGACCAACGCAGACTTCCTCTCCTCCTCGAGTATAGTTGTCCTGCAATCGTATGCTATTTATCTGGTAAGTGGATTCGATTGCCCGCTCAGAGCATGTGAGCCTCGGCCTAAACTCGGATATTAGCTGATGGATGGGAAATACCACCTATGTAGGTTTCACTTGGTCCCTACGAAGATCCGTGCAAATTGTGGAATCTCGCTGGCATCGCTGAGAGAAATGCACGAAGGCTGGGCCTGCATCAAAGCGAAAACACTGGTCTGTCCCCCTTTGAGAAGGAGACCCGCCGCAGGTTGTGGTCCCAAATCGCCATGCAAGACGCCATACTGTCAGCTCGGGCAACCTCTTGGGATTACTCCCCATCCGGAAGTGACCTGGCCACCAAGCTAGCCAATGTGAATCAGCCGCCAAATATCAACGACACAGATATATCCCAGGACATGGAAGATGCGCCAATGGAACGCTCCGGTGCGACGGACATGATATTCTGTATCTTGCAGTACAAGACGCTGAGTTTCACGGGGGAAAACAACGATTCCAGCAAGAAGTCTTTAGCCAGGGCGATGGTGGATCCGACACTAGACTGCACATGTACTTGTCGAGATTCCGCCACCGCCGCGGAGCAACTTTGCCGCGCTGAGAGGACTCGGAGGGAAGAAGAGATGAGGCGCTTTGAAGAGGAGTTGGAGCTAGGATTCCTCCGATACTGCGACCTTCTGAAACCCGTACACGTGTTGACAGTTATCATGGCGCGACTCGCATTGTGCAAGTCGAGGTTTGCAATGCTGAGGCTCAACCTTCTCCACCACGACAGATCGGCATCGTCGAGCATTGACTCGCCTGGATATTCTGCTGACGCAGATCAAGACCAGCGGGGAATGTTCTTAGCGGCTCTGAAGGTGCTTGAATACCACAATAGCGCTCGACAGCAGCCGTTGCTGAAGGGGTTCCTCTGGCACATACAGCAGCACTTTGAATGGCGCTATCTCGAGCATGTTCTGAAGAATGTGAACGCGCAGCATTCCGCCGAGGAGGAGAACAATACCTGGGAACAGATCCGTATTTTTTATGAATCTCGTTCTGATCTTCACAGCAGCCATGGCTATCATCTCCAACCCACCTCACAGAAGGAGATCGATAGGCTTGCCCTTGATGCGTGGGGTGCACAGGAGAGAAAGGCGTCGGAACGTGGGAAGCCTCTGCGACCAACCCCTGACTACATCCGCATACTTCAGGAGCGGGAGAATGGCGATGCCTGCAACTCGAGTTCGACAGCCGTCAGCCCTGAGGAGATGCCGACAAGGCATAGTGCGTACCCTATGACGAAGGCGTCTGCAAATATACCACCATCTGGAAGTGGCAGTCCACAGAACTGGGCCGGCTACAACACCTCACGAGCCATGGTAGCATGCTCAGGTAATAGTACGCTCGACGACTTGCAGTTCTGGGACTATTCCCTCAATTATTTGGGGCTGGGCCATGCAGTAGTTTCTGGAGAGGCAAATTCTATTGATGGCCTGGACCCCTACGCGGAATTAAATTGAACCGAGGAAGCTATCAAAATAAAACTCATGTCCCTTTACCATTGTGCGGAGTCTTGAGGCCACCCATTTCCTCAGTTCATGCTGGCTCAAAGATTCAATGTTGTTAGCAGTGTACCGAGGTATATGTATGTCCAGGTAAAAGTAGAACTTCGTTCTGCCACCCCCTTGAAGGAACACAGATATAAATACTGTGTTTTTTGTGGCAGGTACCAGTCTAAACGATAGAAAACCGCACCTCCTTTCTTATAATCTCCGCCATCTCTAATACCCGCGCCCTCGATACCCACGAAAAGACATTGAAATGGGCAACCCATGCGTTGACGCCAGATGCAGGGTCAGGAACTTCGTCGCCCTCGGAGAAGAAGCAGGTGCTCCAAGAGACACTTTCTGCAATGTCAGGGCGCCTTTCAAACAGCTCCGCGCAGACGTCGCCGGACTGGAAAACGCCGCCCTTCTCGACCGGGATGAAGACCATTTCGCAGAAATATTGAGCACCCTGGGAAAAAGGGTGTGACAACTGCCGAACGCGCTGCGTATCTCCCAAGCCGAAAAGCAGGCCGAGACCCCAATAGTCGATGCCGTATGTGTGCTTGCTGGCATCGGAGGCCTGGATGCCCGCCGGCCTCGGATTGATTTCAATGAGCCAGGCCTCGGGTTCTCTCTTTTGTCTTTTCGCATCGCGATCCGCGCGAGGCGCTAAATCAAACACTCCATCTTTCATGACATATTCCACCGCTGAGTTCTGGACTCGAGCCTCAAGATGATAGACGCCGTCCTGGAAGCCAATCCCGAGCAGACTCTGATATAGTGAGTCTCGAAGTATTGCCAGCTCGGTTTTGGGGAGGTTGGACGGGAGGATGTTTGCCAACTCGATAAAGCTGTTCACAGTCCCGTGGCTGTTCACATCTGCACCTTTCGGGAATTCGTCAGACGCTTCAAAAAACAGCAGTTCCCCATCGGCGAGAACAAAATTGGCGTCCACCTCTGGGCCCTCACAGTACTCCTCGATAGCAAAGTCGGGCCCGTGACGCTCGACGTCGATGGACCTGATCGCCGGCTCCAGCTGTGACAAATTATCCACCCTCGTGACACCCTCGGACAAGTAGCCAGTGCAAGGCTTTACAATCAGCGGGAACTCCAGGCTGTTCTCTTTCAGAATTGCGCTTGCCTCCTCCACGCTGGAGGCGCGGTGTGCTTGGCGGCCCTCAAAGTGCCGCAGCCGGAACTTGTCGGTAGCAAGCGCGTAAGCAGCCGGATCACACGTCGGTAAGCCTAGGATCCGCGCTGCCTCGGCCACGGGCTCGCGGTAGTGGTCGCAGAAGGTGACGATGCCGTCCAGATGGCCACCCCATGCCGTGATGGCATCCACAACGCGGCGGGTGAACACGGCGTCGGACTGGAGGGTGCATTCGATGGGCAGGAAGGCTTTGCGCCACGACTCCCACCGCGGGCCCTCGAGCCAGTGACCTGGATTGTCTAGGACGACCATGTCGATGCCCAGCGAGAGGGCCGCTGTGAAAACGGTCTCGCCGTTGCCGCCGAGGTCTGGGCTGCGCCGGCCGCCCTCGACCAGGGCAAGCACTTTCCGCTGAGGCGGACGCATCGAAATCCACGGAAACGACAGACGAGAATCAAGTTCTGTATCGAGTGAGTTCAAGGCGTCTGGGCTGTGGTCTTTCAGCAGGAGAGCGCCACACGATGCGGAGAAGACAGTCTGGATTGCCGATGGCCCTTGGAGTGCGTCACTGCTGATGGGCTCGCCGCTGAAAAATTGTAAGGGTGTAGCAAGTCCAACTGCAACAGATACAAGCGAGCAGTCTATCAGTCGTAGTGGAAGTATGTCGGAGCGTACGATGTATCCACGGCTAAGTGGCACCACCAGCCTCACGAGACTGCCACAGCGCTGACGGCCTGCAGCGGCGAGGCAGTCGATAATGAATTGAAAAGCCGCCGGACAATCCAAGTCTTGAATTTCTAGGGTTGTTTGCTGGACCTGCTCTTGATTTGACGACGTCTCGATCAGTAGACTTGTGCATGAGCTTGCTGCAAACCCGGTAGGATTTCGGATGCCTCTGAGCAAGAGGTCCACGGGTTGCCATGATATAACGCCTGAAGCATCAGTCGTTGCCCCTACGGGATTCCATGTGTACTCGAATTGTGCTATGTTCCATGCCGTTAGCTATTTAACAAGTTGACTTGAGAAGTATTTGAGCTTGTCTCATCGCTCACCTTCGCAGCCACTTGCGCCATTAATTGTTATTGTTCCTGACATTTTCGCCGCTTGTTTGTATTTTTCTAAATTCAACCATTATTATCTTGAGACTAAAACCTCAGTTCTTGATCTTGGTTCTGGTTGCTTGCTCGGTCTCTTTATGACTTTTGCAGGGTCGAGGCTCAGGTGATTCAGAATGAAGTGCTTTTCCCTTGTAAGCCATGTTCCACGAGCAACACATTTTGATTGAAACTTAAAGTGCACCTCGAATCGTTTGTCATTTCTCTGTATAACTCAATAGTATCGGACGTTCCGAACACCAACCCATGTGCACTGTTCGGACCTCGAGAACGCTCTCCCGGACGCTCCGAGTCGTGCCGTATCTGGGCAGCCCTACGGACCAACGATGCACTCTTTGTCGTACACGAAACCGAACACACCCCTACCCAAAAAAGAAGGCTTTGGTATGTTTGCGCGGCCCGAGCTCAGGCGACTTCCGGCCTAATTGACAGACAGTGTGGACTATTCTGATATGCAAACGAGCGTTCCAAAAAGACGCTAAAAACCTTCTCATGCCGGACCATACTCAAATTTACTTATTGCCTTTAATTTCGTATATATTCGCACATTTTATAATAAATATTGCTTTAATCTATTTACATCCTATATTATTTTAAAGTTGCTTTTTTTTATTATTTAATATTTTTTTATTTAAATTAAAGTTTTATAATACATAATATATAAATTAAATTAGTTTTTAAAAGTAACTTAAGTTATATAATTTAAAGTTTAAAATAAATTTACTAGCAATTACTAATGTTTTATTTTTAAATTTTAAATTTTGCTTTCTGTTTAATATTAAAATTTAATATAATTTTTAATTTTGCTTTTAATTTAAATTTCTCTTTTTATATATTTTTAAATTTAATAAAAAAAAATTTAAAACAAAAAAAGCTTTTTAATAATATATTTTTTATAATTTATAAATTTTAATTAATAAAGTTAATTCTTTCAAATATTTTTGCATATAATCCGGCACGGGAAGGTCTCTAGCGTCTTTTTGGAACGCTTGTTTGCATATAGAATAAAGCCTTTCTGGCCTATGTCGAGCGAATGCCCTCCCGCCTCAAACTCTACAACCTACCACGAGCATGAACTGACACGTATCTACTCCAATCTTTAAGGCTCACACGAACTTTCTTGGCCATCGTTCCGCTTCTCACGTCCGGGACGGTTTGCGAATCGAGGTGTCGCTATCGCCATGACTTTGAAGCGAGACTTTGCGAGCGCCCTTTTGGATGTTGAACCATGCCACTTCCCAAGTCTCGTTGGTTGGACCGGGAAGGCTGATTCAACCCACACGACAGGAGTATGCTCGACACAGATCTCTGTCTTACACGATCCAAGCTTGCAGATCGACCATGTACTGCAGTTGGCCTTTGCATTGCTTCTCAAGGCATACGTCGGCACCGACACTCCCTGTTTTGGCTTTCTGACCACCTCACGGTCGATTCGGAGCCATGAAACAGCCTATCTCTTCATTACAGACCTGAGTCCAGACTTTACACCAAGCAATATAATTCAAAACTGCAGGAGTTTGTCCTTGGCTGGACCGGAAGGCGACATAGTGGGCAATGCCTTTGGTGACCATGAGACCCAAGCTGGCTTCAGGTTCTTCAACACGACATTGTATCTTGATGGTCTCGGCAGGTCTCCTGGAGCCGTGCAAAATTATCTGGGTTCCGATATTGTGCTTGCAGTATCCTACAAGAAAGCGGCGGAGCAGTTCCCCGGTGACTCTGGTCATTACATTTGCGACATCTCTTTACACTACGGCACCAATATCTTGGACGAATGCAGGACGCAAGATGTCGTTGGTACATATGAAAACATAGTTTCCGCCTTGATCAAGAATCACAGCTCTCCGGTGGGCAGTCTCAGCCTCATAAGCCCCCATGACGAGCAACTCATTCGTGGATGGAATGCAACCGTCCCACCATCGGCCAACCAGACTTTAAACGAGCATTTTGAGAAAGTTTTCCGTGACAACGAAACCAAAGAAGCCGTATTCGCCTCGGACGGAATCTTTACGTACAAACAGCTCGATGACCTGAGCACCATCCTAGCCACGCAGCTCGCAGACGCCGGAGTGCATCGAAATGTGGTCGTTCCCATCTGCATGGACAAGAGCAAATGGGGCACCGTGGCCATGGTTTCTGTGTGGAAGGCAGGTGGTGCCGTGAGCACTATGGACCCCTCATACCCGGACGACCGCATCTTTGCAATTATGAAGGAGCTCAATGCAAAGCTTGCCATTGTTGACAAGCAAAACGCCTCGAGATTCCGCAACGCTGGGGCGAGCTTGCGTATATTCACGGATCTGGACGATCTCCTTTTACAACTCGAGCAGCATAGCGCCCCGGCAGCGGACCGAAGCGTCGTTGCATGGCGAGCGGCTGGGGTGAAACCAGATAACCTTGCCTTCGTAGCTTTCACCAGTGGAAGCACCGGCACACCAAAGGGCGTCATGCACACCCATGATCGCCTGGTGTCGGAGCATCTCTCGTATGGATGGAACGCGGAATACAATCATAATGGTGGGGCTAGAGTCCTCCAATTTGGGTCCTATGCCTTCATTGCCGGGGTTGGGTGAGTTGAACCCTATATACTTACCCTGCCCTTCAATCATCCCAAGTTGCTGACTACCGAGTTTGACGACATCATCAGAGACAACTTCCGCACTCTCCTTCATGGCGGCACACTTTGTGTGCCCTCTGAGACTGAACGAACATCGGACCTCGAAGGGTTTATTCGTAGGTCCAGGGCGTCTCGCGCCTACTTAACTCCGTCAGTTCTACGAACCTTGAAACCCGAGCATGTGCCCACTTTAAGGTACATATGCGTGGGAGGTGAGCCTATAGGCCGCGACCTGGAAGACGAGTGGGCTAGCCATGTAATCTTCATACATCTGTATGGGGGTAAGTGTTGATCTCAGCAAAATTATGATGCCCATTGCAAGCGGAAGATACAGTATTCTAACGGGTCAAACCACCAATTCAGCGAGTGAAGGTGGTTTCATGATCAAAGAACCAACCAACCCTGCCTACCATGGAAAGGGACTGTATCCTGTAGGAGGATGTGCCTGGCTCGTGGACCACAAAGACGTCAACAAGTTAGTTCCCATCGGCGCCTTGGGCGAGATTATATTTGAGAGTCGGGAACTTGCTTTGGGTTATTTGAATGATGCCGAAAAGACTGCTGCAAGTTTCATTGAGCCCCCCTTGTGGGCCCGGCGGTTTAATCGTGAAACTTTTCACGGCTGCAGGTACTTGCGGATGGGCGACCTTGGGCGTTACGAAAAGGACGGCAGTATCTCTATTTATGGGCGAGCAGACACACAAGTCAAGGTATGCATGAAGCGGGTACAGTACCGATCTTCTTGCGCTTTGCTCTCAAGTTCCTTCCCACTTACTCGTCAAATTATAGATTTACGGCCAGCGAGTCGAGTTGGGCGATATCGAGTCACATCTTCGTGAGGTTCTCCCACCACACTCGCAGGTCGTGGTTGAGCTGGTGAAGCCTTTCGACGCTCCTGAGCGACCGCTTCTAACAGCATTCTGCCGACTGATATCCTCTCACGAACGGGATGGCTTTCAAAACCCAAATGACGATCAAGCGGCCACTATGAGACATGCATTGAAGAGTCTTGAAAGTAGACTCCCGAGGCACATGCTACCCAAGGCATTCCTTGTAATGGACCAGCTCCCTCAGGCATACAAGACAGATCGCAAGAAGCTCAGGGACGATGCCAGCTCCATGGGGTACCAGTATCTTGCCGCAACTATAGGTTGCATGAAACCGAGAAGCCTCAGTTGTAGTCAGGAAGGGCCAGCAACGGACAAAGAAGTCGTCCTATCCAAGCTTTGGGCTCAGCACCTTGGCAGAGACGTCAAAGATATTGGACGTCATGACAACTTTTACGGTCTGGGCGGCGACTCACTCGCCGCAATAAAGATGGTCTCTGCAGCCAGGGAGCAAGGACTTGAGCTCACCACACAAGCCGTTTTGGCGCACCCAGTTCTGAAGGAAATGGCAAATTTCGCAAAATTGGAGGCTCTTACTGACAGCCTTGAAACAATTTCCAACAAAGACGGCTCTGAAATTGTCTCAGAAGATACGCCGACGCAACTTGCAACAGACTTCCAGGAGTGGGCGGCCATAGTTGGGTCTCTGAACGGGGGTTGGGTCGACCACTTTATCAATGACATCCGCGGCAAGCTCGACGTTCAACGGTTGGAAAGGAGTTGTCAACGGTTCGTTGAATCCTATTCCATCCTGCGGACGGTATTCAAAATCATCCAGGGCAGGGTCCATATGCAAGTGATGTGCAAAAACGAAAGTAATCGCACACCATTTGTCGTTCATGAGGTCAGCGATGATGAAACCCGCATAGACGAACAGACCATGGAGATATGCAACAAAGACCGAAAAGTACCTCTGGGCCAGCCAGTTGTACGATTCGATCTGGTACGAGCATCCTCGACACGACACCGGCTCATTCTCAGGGTATCACACGCACAATACGACGGCTTTTGCGCATCCACTTTCACCCAACAGCTACGCATCCTCTACTGCTCGCCATCGTTATCACTCCTTCCCGCGATGCCCTTCCATGAATACATCCGGAGAATCCAGGATCCAATACTGGTCCGAGATTCAGAAGCGTACTGGACTGCGAAGTTGAGAGGCAGCCGCATGCCGAACCTAGTCTTGGGGAGCCAACACGCAGTACCCCCATCAGCGAGGACGAAAACCCTCGATGGCGAGCTCCACGTCTCTGTTCCTGGGCCAGATATTCGGCAGCATGGACTTAGTGTCGCCACTGCTGTCAAAACGGCGTGGGCGCTGACCATCTCCGCCCTTTCGGGGTCAGCCGATGTCGTCTTTGGAGACTTCGTTTCCGGCCGACAGGTGCCCATACCTGGTATCGAGACAGTGGTTGGTCCCTGTGTGAACTTCATGCCGGTGCGGGCTCGCCTCTCATCCGACCAGAGCAATTTTTCGCTCATGGAGACGATGCAGAAGGACCTCGTGGAGTCCATCCCGCACGAGTCACTGGGTTTTGCGCACATCATGAAACGATGCACGGACTGGTGCCATGGAGCGAGATACTCGAGTATTGTCAATTTTGTCAATGTTGGGGCGCCGAGCTGCAGCACCGAAGTGTGGGAATATGCCGACTCCAATGGCGTTGAGAAGCTCGAGGTCCAGTCCACGTATGAGGAGCAACAGCACGATAAGACCGACCTGTGGTTGCTATGCAAGCCTGAGTACCAAGAGTTCAAGAAGCAGTCGCAGAGTGGGACCATGGGACACAACGAGACGAGAATGGACTTGTTCCTCAGGTACAGTAGTAGAGTCTACGACTCGGGTACTATTGAAAGAATTGCTCGCTTGTACTGCAAGGTGCTGGCTGCATTGACAACGGACCTGGAGAAACCAGTTGTGATTCCGAAGTTCGAGGAGTAGGAGCGCTCCTTACTTGTTCCTTCTAGGCTAGTTTTCCAAGATACAATATAACTACATATGTACCGTCGCAATAAAATTATGGTCTGGTTTTTGTCGATGTGTCTCTACTCTATACAGGCTTGGGTGTTCCAAGATCCCCTCGGGTACCAGACATCTGAGAGGCAAAATACATTCAAGCATGTCCTACGGCGATGAAAGTTGTGTTGGGCTGAAAAAACAGTCCTACGCAGGCCCTGGCCCTTTTTTCTGTTTTTCCATGGCCGATTGGCGCTGATCTCCCCCAAAACTTCGTCCGCACCAGCCTTGATGAGGTTTGAAGCTAGAACACGACCAACATCCTTCGCGCCCTCTATGGTGTTCACTTCTGTATCGACTGAATACTCACAGCAAAGTCTCCGGGCGGTAATCGCTCACCGGGCCAACATGTCTTCACGAGTCATGGTGCATTCAAGTGGAAATATTGAACAAGTTGTGGGGTGATCTCGAATTCGAGGTCCCCGTGGCTAATCAACAACCTTGAGCACGTATATTTACCTAGGTACTTGGTCAAGAAGTAATCACTCCTGAGACTAATTGAGGTCTCAGGCGCAGAATGGATGCTCTTCCAGGATGGCAGTAATAAATGGACGTAACTGGGTCAACGCTGGCAGTCAATCTGGCTTGAGCCCAGACAATTTACCCGATACTACTTAACTAACATTTGCCTCGGAGCAACGAGCCAAGTTTTAAATACCGCGATATGAGCATTGCAATTACAGCGGCCAACATGAAACCTCCAGCAAAGATCCACGTGCCCTGAAACTGCCTCTGTACATCCGCTGTGGAATATACAATGTCCACTCCTCGAGCCCGCGAACCCTGGGCCGCTCCGCCAATGGGATACCCGATCAGAGCACCGATACTGGCGATAGTATATCCCATACCCATTCGCGTTCCATATTCTGAAGGGTCGTCGGTGATGTTTGCAATGGTAGCCGGTGGCAATGCCACCATGCCGCCCGAGATGAAACCGTAGACAACCGAGATGATGATGAGCCCCGGGAGATCGTGCACGAAGCGGAAGAGGAACAGGACGATGGCGGTACCGAGGCAACACGGTATCATAATGGTCATTCCGCCGTACTTATCGGCGAGCCAGTTGGGCACGAGTCGTCCTAGCAGGCTAGCTGCATTCATAACGCTGAGAATGTAGAACGAGAGCTCCGTGTCGACGCCGAGGCCAATGGCGTACGTCTCTATGAAAAAGAAAGGTATGTAGACAGACCCAATCATCAAGGCGAATGCTGGAAATGCGCATCGTTTCTTGTCAGCATTCAATATAGTGGCAACACTGCAATGGGACAAGGAGATAGACGCACCGATGCAAAATGCCACATATGGGCCATCTTTGAAGTGCCGAGAATTGAAGACGGCTCCACGCTTCTTCATGTTCGGCCTGAGGCGGAGTACGGCCATACACAGCACGAGACTGCCCGTGACGATAAAGGCAAAAACCCTCACGGCCCAGGGGAAACCAAGTGACGTGATCAGTCGTCTCTCCATGATAGGGTACAAGATGCCAGCAAGACTACTCCCCGTAGCAGCAATGCCGGTTGCAACCATTCGCTTCTGCTCGAAATAGAGTGGAATGACAGCGACAGACATGAGCCCGAGCAGGCCGCTCCCCAGCCCCACGCAAAAGGCCTGCGCCAGCAGAACCTGCCAGTATTGGGTACATAGACTCAGCATGAAGAGACCTAGGGACGTCATGATCGTGCCAAAGAGCAAGATGGATGCCAGGTAACCTGCATCAAGGAGCCAGCCTGCACAGACGCCGATGAGCATCATGAGAAATATTTGAATAGAGCCAATCCATGCTATGGCGGAAGGGGTTGAGTCCAGCAGGAGTGTCTCCTCGTAGTACGTCTGGAAGACGCCGAATGAGTTAGATAAACCCCTGGAAAATCGTCAGCTGGAGTTGCTTGAAGCCCACTCAAGGCTGACACCGTTTACACGCGCACCATGTATTTGCAAAAAGTATCCAGCATCCGAGCACCTGCAGCCAGGCTTTCACGCCATGGTCCATCGGTAGATGAGTTTCGCTTGGTCGTTCGACGACCTGTTGCACGGAAAACTCCTTCTCGCAAGGAACCAACCCCGAGCCGGGCTCTTGGACGTCGGGAGCTGTTGACAACATGGTGATAAGAGGCGAACATCCAACGAAGCGGAGGCTGAGATCGGGTGTGCAACAAAGCTGGGGATGTGAGGAGGGAGAGTTCAGAGTACCTGGTAGGAGAGAGTCATGAGAAGCATTTCTGGGACCAGAGCGGAGATAGAATCCAGCGGGGCGTCCAACAGAACTGACCGGTCCCTCCCTGGGTGAGGCTCAAAGACAAAAAACATGTCCCCCTGCGAGTACACAGTGTATCTGGAACCCAGGTGCCGTTAACAGATGAAGTTCCAACGAATAGCTGGTTGGATAGATGGTGAATCGGTTTAGGATGCCAGCCAAGAGCCCACAACAAATGCAATTGGTTGAAGCGGAGGCTACATATTTGCACAGTACGGAACATTTGTCCGAGACTCCACTTAGTCTTGACCAACCATACACTTCCTGATCCCTGTAGAGTTGCTGAAGGATTCAATTGTCAGACTGCTGGGTCTTTCAGAAGCACCTGGAAAGAAATTATTCTGGGTCTCTGCAGAGCCAGCTGCCCTTCTGAGTAAGCCCATACGAGTTGGTGCAGGGGCGGACTGAGGGTTTCCCCCTTTGGAATCTTTCACCGATCGGACCCTTGAAGACGAGGGCGGCTGCGATCCTATCGTGGAGTTACCGAACTCAACAACCTTTCTCTTTCTCGCATCTCTGTGGAATTGGCTCGGACGGTCCGAGCCTTTTTGGCACCTGGGCAACAACGGGTCTCGACGCTCAGGTACCAGGCTCGGTGCCCGCATTGCGGCTCCACAGGCAGCAAATCTTGGTGGCAAGACCACAAAGTTCCGAGCCTAGCATCATTCCGTCAGGAAAAGGCGTAATAGTCGCACCCTCGGTCAGTCGTTTTGTTGCTCCACCGAGTAAGGAATAATGTGGCACGCCTGGCCTTGGACGGCACACTGTGTAAGACCTCCAGCAACTCGGTGTAATACGTGTTCTGGCCGGATTTGGTGATCTTTAGGATTATGATCCTTGGAAAACGGACTGGGTCGCGTCTCTACAACAGCACGAAATTTTTTGCACTCAGGATAGGATCCCTCTGGCAGCTCATATCCGCGGCTGAGTGAAACACCACAGCTAAGCGACGGTCATCATCCTCATCAGGCCCGCACATGGGAGCCAGGAGTCGGAGTGGATCATTTTCGTGGCTTGAAGCACTCAAGCGGCGCATGTGCCGAGAACGCCATCGTCTTATCGAGTAGTTACATTTTCATTTGGTTATTTTTGTTCGCAACTGGATGTACCTGATCACTAAGGTTCACATGATTTGGAAGGCTCGCACCGCTTGATATCTACTCATGCAATCTGACAGCGTACCTAAGGAGCACATGCTGGTCCACGAGGCTAGATGTGCCAGCGAATGCTATAAGTGTTGCTGGTTCCGACTACAAATATAAGAGCGACAGGTCTTCAACCTTCCCGGGTGTTGATATTACATGCCTCACCAATTCCCTCTTGGCGTTTCTCGGGATGCAGCGTTGGTACTAGCCTGCTTCCACCACCTCTTTATCATTAGTTATTCTACTTTCAGTCATGGCTCACAATACACTCATACGACACTGCTCCGGGAGTTCATCAGTATTGTCATCGTCGGCATTGCGTCGCGTACAGCTGCGGACATGCCCGTCTCGGCCAAAGACAAATGCGGCTACAGTCAGACACCTAGCCTCCGTCTCAACTATTCCTGTCGATGGCATCGATAACCTCGGGCTATCATCTGGCCAGTCTGCCCTACGATTTGGTTACGAGGCTCATTACGCTTCTAAACTTGAGCAAATGAAGCGAGAAAAGTCATACCGATACTTCAGAAATGTCAATAGACTTGCAAAACAATTCCCGTTGGCTCATTCCCCAGAGGGCAAGATAGTCAGCGTCTGGTGCACCAATGATTATGTGAGGCCTTTCTTTGTTCTCTCCCCGAGCAGTACTTCAATAGACCGACAGAATGGCCAACTAATGAGCGAGCACAGCTCGGCACGGGTGGAAACCCTCAGGTGCTGGAAGTTATGCACAAGGTCCTCGACCAGTATGGCGCCTGTTCGGGCGGGTCCCGGAACATCTCAGGCCACAATGAATTTGCTGTCTCGCTGGAGAAGACTCTGGCTGAGCTCCACGGCAAGGAATCCGCCCTGTACTTCAACTCCGGCTACAGCGCCAATCACAGCACCTTGACTACTCTCGGCCAACATCTACCCGGGTGTGTCTTCCTCTCGGACGCCTCGAACCACGCATCGATAATCGAGGGAATAAGGCATTCCGGCGCCCGAAAGCTTATCTGGAAGCACAACGACCTGTACGATCTGGAGGAGAAACTCGCTTCGCTGCCCCCGGGGGTGCCCAAGGTCATTTGCTTCGAATCCATCTACTCCATGTGCGGCACAGTCGCACCCATCGAGGCCATCTGCGACCTCGCGGAGCGCTACGGGGCCATCACCTTCATCGACGAGGTCCACGCCGTGGGCCTCTACGGCCCGCACGGTGCAGGCGTCGCGGAGCATCTTGACTTTGAGGCCCACGCCTCAGGCGACCGCTCCAGGACAAATAGCACCGTCTCTTCGCGCATAGACATCGTCACGGGCGCCTTGGGCAAGGGCTTTGGCACGATGGGCGGGTACGTCGCCGGCTCGACGGACCTGGTCGACATGATCCGCTCGCTTTCCAAGGGTTTCATTTTCACCACATCGGCCGCCCCGGCGACTATGGCGGGTGCTGAGGCGGCCGTGAGGCTCCAAATGGCCAATGCAGCGGACCGGACTGCGCTGCAGCGAAACACGCGCCTGGTCAAGAAGAAGCTGTTGCAGCACGGGCTTCCGGTGCTGCCAAACACGTCGCATATCGTCCCTCTCATGGTGGGAGATTCCGCGGCCTGCAAGGCGGCGGCGGACATCCTCTTTGATGAGTACGGCATCTATGTGCAGCCGATCAACAGCCCCAGTGTCCCCGTGGGACAGGAACGGTTACGGATTTCCCCGACCGCCGCACACACTGAGAGCCACCAGAGAGATCTTGTTACTGCGCTTGTTGATATATGGAGGCGGCTGGGCCTGAGGACATTGGATCAGTGGGCGAGAGACGAGGCGGGTCGTGTCCGGCCAGGCTGGGAGACTACGGGCCTTGAAAATACAGTCTGGACACCGGAGCAGTTAGGGGTCCCAGCCGATAGTGAGGTTGTGCCAAAGTCTCTGGATATCAAGTTGCTCGATAATTCCACTTTCAGATTGGAGGACACAAGGCTGTAACATATTTCATAGATAATAGCTTGAAGCATATAGCTTTGTAAAGGCTGGACTTCCTGACTAGGTTCTTAGGTAGGCTGAGGTCATGGTGGTATAACTATTAGGTGAGACAGGATTAAATAGGCTTTCAGCCTGGTAAGCATTATTGAAGCAAAATTTTGAGTAGTTTTTCAGACACAAAACCTATCTCTTCAGTTGTTTTGCTTCTGGTTCTATAGCAGATGCTACTTACCGTAAGATCATCGCGCGCCCCTGCTGGCGACTACACCGCCACAGACATTCGACCTCAGGTTAGAGCCTCAGATGAATTTATGGATTCTCCGTCGCCCACTGTTGTCATGATCGTACAGCATGGCCATGGAGATGCCCGAAAAGAAGACGGTCCATCTCCGTCGCAACGGCAGCAAGATTGAGTCCACGGGTCCTATCAGGGCGAATTTGTCATGACGACCTCTTCTACTTGATGTTGTCCTTGCTCAAATACGAACTTGACTACGTGAATCTCGATATGGGAAACAGACCTCGAGATGTCAAATACCTCGGTACGGAAGATTTAATAGAGGATTACTTAATGGCCAAGTACAGTGATGTATAGGTAGTCATTGTTGAAATGATCAGTGGTTAAGAGACTGCCGTCATTGAGAATTTATACTACTAAATTATTTTTATTTACTTCTCTATTTGCTTATTTCGCTACTGAATAAAAGCCCGCTACTCTGTTTTATTATATTGTTTAGTGTTTGTAGTGGAGATCCACGTATTACAAATACAAAACATGCGCATTGCTGTACGCACTGCGGCAACGCACAAAGCAGCGGGCCCTGATTAGCTGATGTTCATAAATCAAATACGCGTGTCGTTATTTCGATGTTACTCTGCAGCCGAAATCGCCATGGCAATCCTCCCAACAGACATATGTTGTTGAGTCTAGGTTAACTACCCATAATAATGCTAACTCCTCATCATGGGACAAATTTTACCTCGAGAAATGACATTCGAGTTCGAACTCAAGCAAACGGGCACCCGGTGTTCCTTCCTGTCTGGGTACGTGCCAAGTACGCGAGGAGATATGAACCGGAGGCAATGTCTGTTCGAGGCTCCATGATACAGACAGATCACAGCTCCCAGGATTGATAGATTCAACATTTGATGAAGCGTTGAAGATCCGGAACCAACTTCCAAGGTTTCCGGGTTGATTAATTGGGTGTGGGGGTCTTCCAGAGACGTAATAGATTTTTTTCGATGCTTAGTGAATTTGTCTGATACCCCGCTGTGCGACCCTCCCGGAGGAGCGTGGTGCGTTTCACAGAGCCGGGGTCCGTATTAATAGGCGATCTAGAACTCGGAAGTCACCCGAGCCACCAGGTATGCGTGACAAATCGTAGGTTGGATGCTTGAGCGTGAATGACGGTTGACTTGGGCGCAATAACAAAATTCATAGGGCCAATTGGCGGGCTCGATATACAGACCTGCGGAACACGTGCCCCGGATCTTGGCCTTCTTGGTGGGCGTGCCGATGGTCTGGCCCGATAGTGATCAATTGAAGTTCGGTTGATCCCGTCGCTGGCCCGTTTTTGCCCTGCCTGGCCACCCTTCAGGATACGAGGCTTCTCCGCGCTATTACCGGATCTCCCAACTTGATCTAGCATCGACCGGGCCATTGCGGCACAGGGAATGCACAGTTACGGATGAGAACAGGTGACCGGGGGCGTAAAGATACGTTCCGAAACAGATCGGCGTCTCTACGGCCTGATCAGGGCATTATTACCTCACCTTGCGTCCGCGCAGCTGGCGACGAGGTTCGGCTGCGGCTCGATTCTACACAGGATCAGGCGAGCAGGTTCCCGAGCGGGAAGAGCGCCCAGAAGTTCATTTTTACATCCTTCTCTCCCGCATCTTGGCCGCTCCAGGATCAGGCTCATTCCCGATCCCCGTCCCCCAAGTTTTTGGTCGTAACTAACGCGCCGCCGCGCCGCCCTGCCACCATTATGCACCACGAGGACAGACCCGACCGGCACTGGCGGCTCTCCGGCCTACGACTGCCGGATCCTATGCGGCCGATTGATATCCATCCCGACATAGACCATATCACTGTAAGGCCGTCCACCAGAGGGATTGGCAATCACTCCGACCACTCCGTTGCCATGTCCACTTCGCTTATTGTTGTGCCAGGACCGACATGAGCGGGAGATCGAAATCCTCCGCATTCTCGATTCTATTGGTTTTAACTGGCCCGTCTTTTGCGCCGTTGCCATCGGCTTCCTCGCAACGTCATACAGCCTGTTTGCCACAAACTTTGTAAAGCCGGCGCTTCTCTACGTCTACCCGCCGAGCAATGAATCCAGGCAGGATATTGGAGAAGTCCTCGACCTGACGACCCTGAGCTCGACTCTGATCGGCATGGTTGTCTTCGGGCACTTCGCGGACCGAGGTGGGCGGAAGAGACTCTATGGCTGGGAGCTTATCGTTCTCATACTCGCCACGGTCGGGTGCGTTTTGTCTTCTCAAGGCTTCATGAGCCCAGGAGCAGATGGCAGAACAGAGTCCTCTATGAGCTTCTACGCATCGATCATATTCTTTCGCTGTTTGTTAGGTTTCGGGATTGGGGCAGAGGTGAGCTACCCGGAAACAGGTACCATCTACCAAGTTTGAAGAAGCCGGCTAATGCGGTCTTGCCAGTACCCGGTCTCCGCAGTGATAGCAGCTGAATTTGCCTCAACCGATACCAGGGCCATTATGATGGCTTCCATTTTCCTCATGCAGAGTGTTGGTCGCTTTCTGGCTATCGGCATCGGCCTGGGCTCGTTAAGGAGCGTAATGGAGCATCATGACCTACATATGGATGAGCCAAATGTTGGCGATGCCGAGATAAAAGCAAAAATCGTTATCGATATTGTCTGGCGAACAGTCATTGGTATGGGCGGTGTCATTGCACTCATCGCCGTTGGGCTTCGTCTTGCTATGCCAGAATCACCCAGGTACTACTCAGGCATTCTGAAGGACCTACGGAAGGCCGCAATCGCCGTAGAACAGGCCGGCGGAGATCTCGGTGCGGAGGAGCGGCCGGAGACGCCCTTCTCGCTGGGGACTAATCACAGCCATGGCAAGGACGACGACGAGCGAACACCATGGTTCAAAGCCGCTCGAAGATACCTGAAGGATGGCGGCTGGAAGCCTCTCCTAGGGATCTCGAGCATATGGTTTCTTTTGGACGTTTGCTTCTACGGGACCAGCCTGGACAGCCCAGGTACATTGAATGTCCTCTGGCTTGACACAAAGGTGTTCGACACAACTCGACCTTACGTCAACGGTACGGTGGCGGTGTGGAATGCAACTTTACCCATATGGAACGCCGACCCAGCACTGCCTAACGCTACAATCCAGCGGGCTTTGAACGACAACGCTGTCCGGACACTACTGCTGTCTTCGATTGCATCTCTGGCGGGGAGTCTAGTGGCTATCCCAGTGGTCCACTATGCGAATCGCAGAAGATTGTTGATTTACACATCTGTCGCGCTTTCGCTCTTGTTCATCGCCACGGGAGCCAGCGTTGTTAGAACATATGCGAGACCAACGCATTACCTTAGTATGATCTTCTTTGCGCTGGCTCAGTTCATGTTCAACGTGGGGCCAAACACCCTTACCTTTATTATCACGGCTGAAGTATTTCCAACCGTTTTCCGCGGCTCTTTCTACGGAATTGGTGCTGCTTCAGGAAAGCTTGGCGCTATCTTGATCCGGGCGATTGTGGCTCGCACAGGCGACGGATATCAGGCACTCGTGGCATATCTATTCGTGTTCAGCGTGATTATGATTGTCCTGGCCTTCTTTGCAATGCTCCCCGGCACGCTGCCAGAAGTCCAGAAGGATGTGCGGAAGAGGTCAAAGCAACGCGTTCCTCCCAGCCCAAGGTTGACAGCTATGGATTATACCCCCCCGGGCACGGAAAACCACACCAGTCACTCGTGGGATACCTACCTTCCCAGCAGATGGAAGAGCAAAGCACTCGAGGAGATCGCCCGATATCCCTCACCACACGACGAGTTCGCACTGCAGCGGGACAGTGATATTCTAGCAAAGGAAAACGATATGTAGGGTGGATAAGTGGTGTGGAGAAATACTCGTCATTCATATTGAGCACATAAGTACTTTGTACGCATTTGGATTCAGAAGTACCAAGCAATTTGGCCGATGGATCTAGCAGATTTCTTTATACAAAAATCTAATATAAAAAGTGGTGGTGGCGAGCTGCCAACCGTATCCCTTAGCCTTTATCGTTGTTGCTGTAAAGTCACGGAGTACCAGAGCGCGATTCGGCAGCCACCGCTGACGCAGAGGGTGAGATTGAGAGCCGAAGCTCACGGTTGCTGGGGACCACACACAACGACACAAGAAGGCGAGACTGCCTCATTCAGGATCCAGACGTACAATGGTCGAATGAGTAACAACACCATACCGAGGCCCCATGAAAATCCTGCCCAAGGATCTTGGTTGGTCTCTAGATTGATGATGTGTGCACTGTGGGTGCTCTCCCCAAGCAGACACGTACATACTAGTACCAACCTCGATGGTATTGACAAAATCTTATCGTACATATGTAGACGCCTAAAACTCTCTGACAGTTAAATCGCTTGGGATGTTAAGCAAGTGATCGCCGATAGTGCGACTGGCTACGAGTTTGGATAGGACTTTCGCAGCAGTCCATTGGGTGTGCTCGAGACGGCCGAAAGGCAAGTTCGTCCGACTAGTTGCATGCTGTCCCTTGAATGCCACCAACAAAATGAGCCCACTCCAACATAATGACGCCAGGCTATACCATATCCGAAAGAGACTGACGTCAGACGAACGCGGCAAGCGACGTTGGAACATGACTAGGTGTTGGAAAAATCTCGGGAACATCACCTCGGTATTTTTGTACTCGGAACACGGTCTCCGGTATTCGGCAGACAACCAAATTCTCACTCTTTACACAAAGAAGGGTTCTGGCGCGCCGCCAGTACGTGTAGCGATAGATGTGCATTGCAACCTGAGGGGTACAAAAATTTGCCGCTGAGGGTCTGCATTGCTGGAGCTCTAACTTCGAATTTCTTTCACCGCGCGGTTTTGATCCGACCCGACTTTATATCACCGAAAATTACTGCCTAGGTAGGTACTTGGAACGAATAAGTAAGAATTGCGCCAGATAGCATTGTCGTCTTGATACAAAAGAATGAGGAGAATATAAGTATAAAGAAGGGAAGTACTTCAGCAAAGATATTTTCTCTGTACAAACAACTACAAGTAATATCTTGGGTCTACGTTATTGTAACTTTGAAAACGTTCAGAATTTACTCCTCAGCTTCAAATCTGGCTGCTATATATGGGAACGGGATCTGAATTGAGAAGGAGGTGAGTGGCTCGCATCTTATCGCCACAAGCAACCAAACCTTACACATCACAGGAAAATGTAAATATGCTTTTGAGTTTACCCTCACCAAGCCATCGCCATCTCCACTATATCTTAACATGTCCAAACAGAAGGAGCAAAGACTGGAGGGATGAGATAGTAGTAGGTACTCTTGGGAGAACTACTGCTTATCGTCTGCAAGGCTGGCGGTCGTATGACCTCAGCGATTCACGTTTCCGTGATGAACACGCGCTTTTGCGAGGAGAGGAGCGCGGATCATTGAATCTGTTTCTGAGAGAAGCACTTCATACTTTAGCTTTTCCCCAAGGCCCCATGTCGTGGTCCAAGCCTCCGCCAAGCGGACGGGCGTGCCAATGGGCCACCACGTCGAACGTGCAACAGTGGGGACGCCTGAGGCACGCCTGCATCAGTATTTCCTGGCGCTTTGTTGATCATACAAAGATGGCATCAGCAAACTCTTCTCCCGTTCACTCTCAACACTAGGGGACTAAGTGAATCCACCACTTCGAATAAGTACGCTTCCCCATGAAGATCCGGTTGGTATGGATCGCACACCAGGCGGCGCCCAGTCCGAGCACCTAGCGAGATATCAACTACGGCGAGCACGCCCTCTGGCGAGCTACTATCAGCCAGGTGTGCTCCCCAGCCACGAAGACAATGATGAAGATCGCCAACTGCGCGGGGACGACCTCGGCGGCTCCACGCCCTTCTGTGAGCGTCATTTGAGGTCATGGACCAGGCTCCCAGGCCTGGCTGTGAGAACGGCCCAGCTGGGCCTCCACGCCTTTGGCGTACATGGGCAGATCCTAGCATTCTTCTGGCTGCTTGTCCTCATCGCGTATGGAGCCCTGTGGAAACCCGGCGCCTGGTTCCTGGTGTCCTGGTCCGCGCTGTGCCTCGTCGGGTTCTTGTTGAGCTTCGCTATCGACCGGACGTCTCGCGGGGACTCGGGCGCTCGGAGCATGTGGATCGCCTATGCTTCCATCCTGCCCGTGTCGGTATGTTTGGGTCCGTATGTGTGATTTTGTGTTAGGAGCACGAGTTACTAATCTCGACACGTGTAGTTCCATATTATATCAATTACATGCTTCAAGTCGTATTACGCTTCCTCGCTTCTCTACGGCCACCTGATGGCAAATCTTCTCCTTGTAAGCCACGCCCCAGCTGATACTACTACCTACATGCACATTTTCATCTCTGGCGCATCCGAGACTCATATATTGCCCAGGGGCCGGCTCTCGTGTGTTTGAGTAACGGCATCTCTCGCCAAGTCTTCCCTGTGCCGAGCGCCAACCAGTCAAGGGGCATGATGTCGTGTGGCCTGACCGGCATCCTGGGCATACTGGCTTACGTGCACGCATCAACCCACGGGAACCAAGTCTCTTTCCCGCACAGAAATACAGTTCTGTCAGTGGCAGCCCTCGCCGTGACGACCGGGCTCTTCCTATGGACTCTCATCTTCCGCACGCGGACGCACATCAACCTGTGGCACACCCAGCAGCAGCCTGGCGCTGAAATCCAGGCGGGGCCTCTCCGGACAGCCGCGCACTATGAGGGCCCCTCAGACACTACTTCATGCCTGGGCAATAACCTCGTCATCGTAGTTCCCACCGTGCTAGCGGCAATACCGTGCTCCTACACGATAATGTCCGCCTCAGAGCAGCCGCGCCGGGGCTCATACATGTCAGAAGACATCCTGGGCGTGGTCATACTCCCCATGCTGGCAAACACCCCGGCCTTCCTCTTCGGCATGCGGCAGGCCGCGCGGGGCCGCTTCGACTCGGCCTTTGAGCTGAACCACGCCGTCGGCATCGAGGTCGCGTACGTCATGGCGTCTGTCGCCCTCCTGGGGAGCACATGCACCGCGCTTGGCGGCGCGCAGGTCCCGTTCGAGTCCGCCCCGGCGGACCTGGTGCTCCTCGGGGTCGCCTCCATCGCGTCGCACCGCAGCTTCTCGAGCCACTGCCGGCCGACCTACATGGACGGTGCTCTCTGTTTAGGGCTGTAAGTTGAAGCCTACTTTGTACTAAGTTAAGCTGTCCTGAATTGGCGCAACCAGGGCTTGCTGACAGCACCTTTCATGACTAGATATTCTATAATTGTCCTCGCCGTCTTGCTTGCTTATGTTGCTGATACGCCAGAGCTGTAATACACTAAGTCCTGGGCCTACCAACCCTTCAAAGCATACGTCCGTTTGTTGAATATTGCTCTTGCTTCTGGACCAACTCAGTGTTGTGTGACATGCGGCCTGTTGCCTTCTTCAGTAATTGAACACGGATATCCACATCTGCACCTGTACATCACTCATGCCATCCATAGCTATATCCAGCCAGAGAGTATCACAGCATCACTCAGGTACATAGACCAATTGTGCACCTGACACCTGACACCCGGTACCCACCCCCGTCCAGCCGTAACACCAGTAGACCTGCCGAGGCAAACACGCAACACCCACACCTACAACTCCGTGAATTATCCCTTTGATGTTTGAAGTAGGTGGGTGGGGTGGGTTTTGTGAGAACATCTAACAGCACATGGTCACAGTTTGGATCAACAGGCACAACAAGTGCCAGCTTGAGAGGAACTTCAAAAGTTTAGCAAGCGCAATGTTGTGCGCAAGCCCGCAAGGGCCATCAGGTGCTTTCATTAGATGCTATATCCAGTACGCTCTCATACATTTGTGTATGTTGGTATCCGCGCAGCATGGTTATGTATGTGAAGAATCGAAAGGTATGACGCATGGTTGTTGTACAGGGTAGTTGGTGGTATATGGATAACGCGGCAAACCACGACTCCAAGCGCGTGGCTTCTTTTCTCCTCCAGTGAGAATTAAAACAAGAAAACGAGAAAAAAGGAAACTGCTCAATGATTTTCCCCTTACTCCTGATGTTGCGTCTAAAAACACGCTTCCCATGCCTCGTCATGATCGGTTGCAGTCGTCTTCTCTGCGGCGTGTGTTGCTTTGCCTTGAATGCGTTTGTGGCTCTTGGTTGGCAGCTTCCTGTTGCTACTGCGGCCACCCGCGTTCCCAGAGCTCTCTCTCCACCTCCTCTTCGAAGGCGCGCCTCAAAGCTGCGGTATTTCGCGAGCCGACAAGCCCCGTACCAGCATCGACGCGGAAATTGACTAGGTCGATGGAGTTGCCGGCACTCAGTGTGACGTTGCTTGCGCTGGTGATGGTCGCCGATGACGACGAGAGGAACGACTGAAGCGCAGTCTGGGCAGCCGAGGCATCTGCTACCGAATCCTGCTGGAGAACAAACAGGATTCCGACGCGCGCAAAATCCAGGACCTCATCCGTCACGGTGAACGTCGAGCTTGGGTTGGTGGCAGACGGCGGCAGCGGAGAGGGCGTTATCAAGGAGGGAGTTGACGAGGATGTCGTCGGAGCTTGAGGAGGCGGGGTGAATGACGGCGGTGGCCAGCTGCTGGTAAAAGTCCTCGTGATCGTGATGGTCGTGGTCGGCGGTATGGTTGGGAAAGCCGCAGAGGAAGTGGTAGGCGTGTCAGAAATCTCGATCGTCAAGGTCGTCGTGGTCGACTGGCCCGCCATGACTGTGATTGTGGCAACCTTTGCCTCTTGCAAGGCGATGGCGTTGACGACGTCGAAGCTCCCGCCAGTCATGTCCACCACGGCTTCAGCGGAAGCACTGAGCGCCGAGCTCTGGCCATTCAAGGTCACAAGGGCATTCTCAGCTGAACAACTGAGGTTGCCCGCGTTGAGCTTCGAAAGGATCGTGGTACCAGACAAGGGAACCGAAAAATTAGTTTGCGCCTGTGCGATGAGACGCGGGAGAGCGTTTCCCACCGTGACATTACTGATATTAGTATCACCTGATATGGTGGCGGTCGTGCAGCCAATATTGTCTGCGACCGAGCAGTCGAAACCTGTGAAGTTGTTGATGCAGATGCAAGAACAGAAGCCATTGACGACCACATTCGTACCACCGTTCTGGCAGGTAACTTGTCTCTGGCATTGCTGTTCCGCCTCGGCTTGGGTGTTGACGTTTTGCCGGCGGACGACGAAGAATTCTATGGGAATTATCACGGCGGCAGCGATGAGGATTATGACGATGATGACGATTGTTATGAAGCCCCATAGGGGTAGCCCGCAGCAGCGACGGCCCTTCTTCCGGCCGGTCGAGTCGCTGTTTGATGACATGTCGTCTGGAGCACCTCGGGGAGTCGAATTGCTGTTTGTGTTCATGTTGTTGTTGTTGCGGTTTAGAGGAGGGAGCGGCCATGACATGACGGAGTCACGTATGCTTTGTCGGAGACCTCCCTGACGATTCTGGGCTTGAGCTGGCGGTGGAAACGCTGCAAGCATATCTGAGAACCCCGACTGGTGGTTGTCGTAGTATTCGTCTGCGGCCGAGGTTAGCGAGCCCATCATCTGAGAATCAAGCGTCCCATCTACTTACCAGAGTCCTTGTCAACGTTTGCCGACTTGGTTCCAGCGCCATAAAACTCAACCGGAAAATCATCAAAGTCATTCAACCGACTCGCGGGCCTTTTCCCCCTGTCCAGACTCGCAGCTAATCTCGTGGCTCTTCGGATAAGATCTGGGAGACTGGTCAGACTGCCTCGAGCCTCCGCATCCTTCACAGCGTCGATATCGAGTCGTGGCGGGCGTCTTATGGCGGACAACCGGCTGTACGCACGTGGCTGCAGTGGCGCCGGGGGTAGAGGTTGCGAGGAGCCCGAGATTCCCCTAGATGCTCTCGAGTCTACTGCAGATGCCGCATCGTAGGCATTCAGTATGTCGTCCGCTGTTAGCGCGGCTCCAACTGGGGGAGGCTTCGAGCTCTTGGATGAGGGAACTGTGGTCGAAGAATTCGATGACGCTTCCAGATAGCCGGTACCCTCATTAAAAGGTCCAGGCTGCATAGGCGTCGGTGATGGTCTTTTTTCTTCGGCGCCTTCGCCAGTGACATCGCGTGTGCCCGTCGTGACGAGCGCGGCTCTCCCTCTCCTCCCGATGCTCGCATTCCTGACCAACCGGCTCTCATCTCCGTAATCATGCACCGAGTGCGCTTCAGATGGGCTTGATTCCTCAACAATCGTATCATCGTAGAATGCATCTCCATAGAGGGGGCTCTGTGCAGGCGATGGCGTGCCCCAACTTTCCGGCATGGCCGCGCTTGACGCGTATGACGCGTGGGACCTCGACCTGTCGCTTTCTTCCGGGATCGGCGAGACGTAGGAAAGATGCGAGTAGAAAGACGATGCGCCACGTCTGGCTGAAGGCGGTGGCCCCAAGTTCACGCTACGTCTTGGTGGTCCAAGCGGCGGCGGTGGTGGCGGCGGCGGAACCTGGATCGGGAGTGGGAAATCCGGAATCGAGCCTACCGAAGACAGTGTCGAAGGTCGGGACAGGGTGGATGGCGTCTCGGGTATAGATGAGCTGATGGTCTCCGAGTCTCGACTGTACTGTGGTTGGTACTGGAAGATTGGAGTCGGCTCCTGTATTTTTGATCCGTCCAGTATAGACGGCACCTCGCTGGGGCGGGGCGGCCGTTGTGGAGGCTGACTGCCGGCAGGTGGTCTGTAAGGTTCCGAATCTGATGAACTAGCAGGAGAGGAGATGGGGCCGGGCAAGGGCCACTGAGGGATGGGCTCCGGCCTGGATATAGGTAGCGTTATCTGGCCATCTTTGTTCTGAAATCCAGGTGGTGCCTGAGGTCGTTGCTGTCTCGGCGCGTTGCCGGTCTGGGGCCCCATTGGAGGTCGACTCCTCGGAGGTATTGACGGTGCGTCCAGAGCATCGTTTTTTACCGCCGCCTGTCGCTGGAGAAATGTGTTATAGTCCTCCCTGGGGAGTCCTGCTTCTGCCCGCTCCCTCGCTCTCCTGATAATATCCGCTGCTGACGGTCGTTCCATATCGTTTCCATATTGAGGTCGACTCATGAGCAGTCACCGGTCCAGTTTTACCACTCTGGAGAAGCCTCCCCGTTAAGGCCTGTGGCGCCCCAGCTTTTGCTGGTCCTTTCAGACTTTTGTTGACTCTGACCTGTGGCGTTACATGCGCAATGACCCGTTCAGCTCGGTGCAGCCTAGACGTCGTAATACGCTGGCGGTCAAAAAGTTCCGTGGGATGACGAATACGACGAGAACGAGGGTCCGTAGCCTGACGTTGTGCGTCCTCGGTATAGTCGCACGGAGTTTCCTTTTCTTTTCGGCCTGTTAATGGGAAGTTGGGAATCTTGATCGACAAGAGACACGACCCTCAATTCAATGTTCCTAGACCGACTGGTATCCACGCATCGGTAACAAGGTAGCGACGACCGGCGGCGACAAGAGAGAGGTGAAGGTGAGTGAGCGGCGGCCTCTACGGTGGGCGGGGAATCAGATGGCGAGGTAAAAGCAAGTCAAAGCAGACAGGAGGAACGAGTTGTCGACAGCTTCCTGCGACAAAATGGTGCTTGGGCCTGAGGGTGATCGCTGTCAGTGGATAATGGCCACTGTCGCAGATGATGTGGGTGCGGATGTGGAGAAAGGCGAGTCCACGGTCGAGGAGAAAAGAATGTCGCGGGTGCGGCGCAGTGACAAAGACCAGCCAAGAATGGAAGAAAAGGTAAACAGCTCGAAGGTTGGACAGAAGTTGGACAGACACAGACAAGCGAACAGAGGCTGAACGATTCGGGGTGGGAGCGGGAGGGTCGCATGCAAGGCGGCCCACACAGGCGGAATACAAACCAGGGCATGTAGCGTGGAGGGCAAGGGGTACCTGAGCAGCGAGGTGGAAAGTCTCAGGGAGGGTAGTCATGAATGGGGATCACGTACGTTTGGTGTTTCGGCAGGTCTGGTCAACCACGCGGTCGTTGAGGAAAGCGAGGTGTCGCAGAGTTTCGCCGGGGGCCGGACCGTGTGGAGCAGGGACAATATGGGTTCGGCGTGGTGGATGAGAGCGTGAGGGCAGTGAGGGAGAAAGAGAGAGAAACAGAGGGCGAGTTACTAGCATATGCCGAGTGGGTCGTATTCTCGTCGAGAGATGGATCTGTGCTGCTTGACAGAGAGCAAGTCGCTGCAGTGGGGGGCGGGTTGATGGAGCGGGCAGGCCAGCGCGCAGTGTACCAGGCACCGCAGGTTCCAGAGAAGTATCACACAGAGGGAGTGTCTTGGGGGAAGGGCGGCGGCGAGGTGGGCAGAGGAGAGGGCGTGGGTTGCAAGAATAGCGGACGGAGGGGTGGAGCTGGCAGAGCGTCCGAAAGTCGATACGATGGTGTGGTCGAAGTCTTCTGGTGTTTCAGATATGCGGGACGAGCAAGGAGTGCCGTGCAACCTGCCTGAAGCCCTACTGCGCAATCCAAATTGCTGGCCCCTTGGCACGGCGCGCCAGTAGAGATGGCCGCCCGGTACGGAGTTCACAGTACAGTACACGTAGGCGTGCTGCAAGAGACCAGGTCCCTGTCGAGGATCAATCGAACACCTGGTCAAGCCCAGGTCAAGCCCAGGTCAAGCACAGTGGTGGTTGCTTGCAACAATGCCGGGCCCGGGCTATGAGAGGTGCGTTGCGGTGGTGGTGGTGACGGTGCTGGTGGCGGCAGCGGCGGCGGCGGCGGCGGCGGCAACCGGGTCTCAAATCCCAAATCGTCAAATCCCAACCGGACCAAGCAAGCAAGCAAGCAATTTTGAGAGTTTGTGTGTGTGCTGTTTGCTGCTGCTTCTTGCCGCTGCTTGTCTCTGCCCTATGTGGCCGGTTGTGCGCGGCTGCGGGTACGGGTGCGGGTGTTTCGGCGGCGAGACAAGGAGGGCTGCAAACTATACAAGCGGAAAATAGCAACTTAGGAGTTGACTTGTGCACGTGGTGCGATGTGGATGTGGGTGGTGTGGGTGTGTTCCTCTTTTTCTGTTTGTGGTTGTGTTGGAAACGAGAGGAGCCGGTCACTTTCTCCGGCGAGCTGGGCCAGAGATGAACAAATGTTCTACCGATTGACTGACTGATCGACTTGACTAGAAGAGAAGAGCAAGGCTGCAAGGACCGCGGTAGTTGTCACAGACACACGCACCCACAAACACACGCGCACACGGACTCAGACGAGGTCAAATCAAGAAGACGAAGCGAAAGTCTAGGAGAGTCAGGAAGCTCAAGAAAACATCGGACCAAAAGGAGGGAAGGGGGGAAAAGGGACCAACGATGTAGTCAATCCGGCCAGGCAGGAGCGGCGGGAGGGTGGGGGCAAAGGGCGCAAGGAAGTGCTCGCCGTTCGTGTGGTTTGTGGTTCGTGGTCGAGGTGTGCGACTACCTTCCTCTACTGTGTGTGTGTGCTCGTGCGCGAGTGCCTGTTGTGTGTGTGCGTGTGTGTGTGTGCTCAGACAATAATAGCGAGGTCAGATAAGGAGGGCGCATGGGGCATGGAAAGGAGTGAGCGAGGTGAGCGGAAGGAGCCAGTGCCCAGGATTATTCCGCCGTGCAGTACACGTGTAGATACTGTACTTGATAAGCGTACCATAATACATAGTAGACCCGAGGTACCTACTCGACTGGCTGACTGGATATATGACATATGATGGAGAGTGGAAACCTCTGCTCGTCCAACACGGGGGCAAGGCACACCTGTCAGCAGGTAATTTGATTTGATTTTGGACTTTACTCCGGTTCTGGCCCCAATCCTGCAGCTGGCTTTATATTAGACTTGGGTATTATTCATGGGCAGGGCGGTAGGAGAGGCAGCTTATACTGCAGTGGTCCTTGGTGTCACGAAATGACGTCCAACAACAGAGAGCTGCCGATTCGACATGACTGCTCCAGCACAGCAGCGACAGCAATCAGCCTGCTACACGGCCACGGCCAGTGAGTGATGACACCGGGCGTGGAGATGAGAGGGATACCTGGGCTCAATCTCGCGAGATGAGCAATTATGGGGGCCGGAGGGGCGGAGAGGGGACGAGCCAGAGGGTCGAGCTTAACCCGCCTCGCCGCCGTCAACCGCATCACATGCGGGGCCAATGGGGCAACCAATGGAGCCAATGGAGCCAATGGAGCCAATTGAGCCGTAGGTACCAGGGAAAGCAAGCAATAGTCAAGGCGGCCGACCACACGGCGAGGCCTTCTCTACCGAGACCTGTCAGGGTTTCCAGCCGGATGGGTTCAGACTTCAGAGGGCTATCAATCACGCGCATCATGAGGGGGGCTGGGGGGGGGTGACCCGTTCGGATCTTGATTGATCTCCACCCACGACCGGGTTTCTCGTCGCATCAAGCCTGCTTGCAGCTTGCAGCTCGCAGCTTGCAGGCTGGCAGGGCAACACAGGATCGACTGCTGCCGTTCTGGAATTCTGGAATTCTGGAAACCACCTGACACAGGGATCCCGCCGTCCGACGCTAGGCATCCTGGCATCCCGTCCACACTATGTCCGCACTAACTTGCGATACGTACTACTTATTGCCCTGCACTGCTCAGTGGTGCGCGTACCGGGCCACCGAGACTGATGGGGAAGGTACTTGGGTACGGGCTACGGGTCATTGGGCAGCTTGGGGTACGGGTTACGGGACGACGAACAAGGGGGATGGGGGAAGTGGGTGCCTGGGTGGGGGGGGGGCGCCAGCACATGCAACCGTGATCCTGCACATGCTGCACATGCAGGAACCACGGGTGAGCGTGCATGGCCTGCCGAGTCATGGAGACCTCCCTCAACTCCCTCTCCTTTATTCCTCTCTCTGTCCGTCGCCACAAGTTTGCCTTGCCGTCTCCAAAATTATCATGTGTGGCCAGTCATCTCCCCAGGTGCTGCTTCGTCTCATCTCTGTATACCCATATACCCCAATACTATCCCTCAACCCAAAGCCAACTTGGAGATTTGCAACAAGGTACATGGCCCATGGCCCGTGGTGTCATCGTATAGCACAAGGCAGGAGACCGAACTCGGATCGCACGGTACACGAGACATGATACACGGTACATGGGATGTCGTATCTTCGGACCAAGCTTGGCGAGATCTTCAAACCTGGCAACATCCGAGTTCCAAAACCAACCACACTACGCTACGCTACGGGTGCGCTGCTACGGTACACAATGGGTCCCGTCCACAACCGCCAGGACGGGCTGGGTGGCTGGGCGGGCTGGACGGACCTGGACGTGACCCGTCCCCTTTTACCCACCTGGCCCCCAGGCGACACGCTAGATAACTATGCTGTATATGGATGGCCCGTATGTGGATGGCCCTTCCTTCGCTCCCTTGACTGATTGACCGGACGAAGTAATGGCCGGGAGAATCCGACCTCCCTCGATCGACACTGACGTTGGTTCCACCACCCGTCGAGGAGCACGCAACAGCTGCCGGACCCAGGCTGGAGCTGAGCTGCGGCCGGGGGCGAAAAGGTTAATCACCCCAAGTTCTTCAGGCTTCGGTCAAGAGACCAATGCGGCTGAGGTTAGGGCAGGCCACGCACGACTGACTTCGTGGCTCGAGCGGGAGCTTGACTGATCATGTACATACATCTTTCGCAGCCGCATTGCCATGCCCGCCCGGAGCAGCCTGGCCTCTGATTTGGGTTTTCTGCATGGCGAATGCCGGCTGCAGAGGTGCATTCTCGGTCGCATTGGCCATAGGTAAGCCGTGGCAGATGAGGTCAGACAACAATCACCAAAACCTATGCCACAGCCACACGCACAATCCTCATCACTCCAAACTTGACCATGGAGGTGGCACCGCTCCAGGTTTCACGAACACACACACACACAACAAACACAACGCCATGAGACCTCCAGACAGGTCTCTGTTTCCCCTTGTGGCTCCGCACTACACAGAATCAAGACAAGAGCCTACCATCCTACTGGGACAGCACACGGCTACACTAACCAACAACGGGATCGTCACGCAGTGCAGCAGCAGAAGCACGGGCTTGCCCTTGCCCGGGCTATGCAGACACGATGCCAATGGAGCGGACGCCCCTCGGCGACGTCTGTTCTCACTGCTCAGGTAGAGAGCCCTAAAATGAGCCTCACAAGGGTCCAGATGTCGCCAGCTTGACCCAATTTCCAACGGTGCGGACGCGAGACCACACGAGTACCACCTCATCATGCACCTATTGTTCCATTTTCTCACCGCGCCCGTTGCGTCTCCTGCTTTTCCCGTCAATCACAGCCCATTGTGAGGATTGTGCTCACCAAGAGGGCTAAGAGACCTTCTGCAGGGCCTATACCTATTCGAGCAAGGTTTCTTTCCTTTTTTCTGCGGCCGGGCTGCCACCCTCGGTCTCTGACGAGCCGTATCTCATCATCCCCGTGTTTCACCTTAACAAGGGTCCTCATTTCATCCCCGGATACCGAGACATCAGCCCTTTTCCACACGGCGCGGCACGCTTCCACCGTCGGACAATGACGTTGTTGATATCCGTCTGTTTCTGAATGAGACCAAGATCCGATGATGGAAGACAATGGAAAAATGAATAAGATATGGCGGTGACAGCCCTCACCGACCGAGTCCTGCCGCCTTCATCATCCACCGAGCCAATTGCCCATGCCGGCGTCCCTCAAGCCACCACTGGCCGCGCGCGCTGATTGGAAACAGGCACCGAAAGCTGAGACCAACGCCGGGGTAAGGGACCCCCGGACAACGCCTCTCAAATTAAGCCTGTTGAACGCGGGCCGGCCGTCGACTTGCACCTATTTCAGCCTGAATTGGGACGGCGGACCTGTTTGAGTTCCTCAGGACCCTGGGCTCGGTGATTCCATGCCTGGAATCATCTCTTGGCCCAAGTGCTTCTCTCGGCCAGTGCTGGGGCAACCACCTGACACCTCACCGATTCCACCCACGCACGGGGAGATCCCAGCTGCACGACACGTTCGCTACAATGGCGACCGGCCGGTGGTGGTCCTGAGATCCAGCATGGGGCTGCCAGTGGTTGCTTGGCCCTTCATCCGCCGCGGGCACGCCAACTCGATGCTTGCCTGCTGGCCTGTAACAGTGCTAGCCAACACTCACTCGAAGCCTTATCCAGGCCCGTACGGCGGCGCCTGGGAAATTGCAAGTGCAGAAAGGTCATGCCACCATGCGGTGAGGGCCCAAAACCTCTTGTTCCTGACGCCCAGGCATCGCCCAGTCGCCGCCCAGGTCTTCCTGTGTTCCTTGCAGGTTCACGCATGGCCGCCGCCCTGGGCGTGAACCTCACCAACACAGGCGAGCCCAAGTGGGCCAGTAGTCCGGCCCTGCGCGTCGATCACGCGAGCTGTCAGTCTTCGGACCGAAACACGAGCGGCACCATCGCCGGCAGGGAAGGAAGCACGGGGCTTCGAGCAGCTGGGCCGCACATGGTCCCGGGGCTCAGGACAACCCATGTCCCTAATAGCCAAAAGAGGAGGTGCCCATGTTCGGTGCGCATCGATCATAACTCAACATAAAGCCCTTTTTTATGTTTTTTTTTTCTTTGAGCTCGAGGCTTGCCCGGCCAACGAAATTGCAGAAGCAGCGGCGTCGGCCTCATGATCTGAGCTGGCAGTGCGCCCGCAGGGACCGTTGGTGGACCGTATTACTGGTCGCGGCCGACGGCAGCTAGTGCCCGGGCGCGCACGCACTGGGATGTGTTGTGGTGGGCCGCCATCAATTATAGTGCGCCACGGCATATATATTATGTATTATTACTGTGATTTCCCTAGCAATGGGCTTTCCCTTTCTTCTCGAAAAGCGCGCTATAGCAGGTGGACAGGCTTCGTGGTTAAGTTTCGGCATGGGCTGGGGGGGCTACGAGTGCCCTCGGCGTATCAAATGGCCCGGTATGGATCGAGACGGTACAAATAGCGCGATATGCTTGTTTCAATGCCCGTGGAGTGCTACCACACACGTTGGTGATATGTCACCTGATCGGATGGCGACAGGCCTCTTTATTGCCCAAACCTTGTCTTGTTGCTTAAGTAGGGTTTGATATCGACTAGAAAGAGAGCTTATGCAGGCTATATGGAGTGTTATCCAAAGATGTACAGGGTAGACAAGAACAGACGGCAGTTGAGTATTGATCCTCTCTGTTCAGTGATCCTCCTTCCTTGCCATGTACTGTCCCTGAACTGCAGCAAGTTTTTGCAAGTCATAGACGTAACTAATCGTCCGGACTCGGCACATGCAAGAGTGTCCGTCACAGGATAGCCAAAATGCCGATGAAATAACTTGTCGAAGAGGATGAAGTCAGAGAACTAAGCTACAAGATGCTGGCAAGGTATTGGTGTTTACATAGCTGATCACCGTAGAGACCACTGTGGAGACCACCGTTTACTTTCTATTGGAATCTCAAATAACTAGGGACTATTGAGGGACGGACTATAAGACGAAAGAACCGTCATGTCCGCCTGAAAACCACGAGACTCCACGAGAGCCCGTCCTGGCACGCTTCCGTAGCCCTGAGCCGATCAAAGACAAGCGGCCTGGCTCAGAGTGGTTGGCAGCCGAGCAAGAGACCTCGCCTTCTCACCGCCTTGGAGCCAGTCACGCACCCCCATTCTTTGTCCGAGCTCTTGGGGATGATCTTCTTGTCCAGCTGTTACGGGATATGTCAGAAATTGGGTATTAAAGGCTGGTGCGATTCTGTTTGGGGTCGTTACCTGGGGGAAAAGCACTGTGTATGGCGACGGATTCCACCTGAATTCCTTTGGTACCGAAGCGTCAGCGACGAGGTTGACTCCAGACTCGACCTTGTACCCGAAACCACAGTCTCCTCCCACAATGTCCGACTTGGCTCGTACTCGGCCGTATAAATCAGCTAGAAGTGAGATTTCGGCATTTTCGATCTCCCACTGCTGATCGAATTTAATGCCAAAGGCCAGCTTCGGGGATGATGTGGGCCTCGGCGTGGCCGGAAGCCATGACCGAGGCCTCGATCTGCGGTGATGCTATGCCAGAGGTGGGGAATGCTCGGTTTGCAGTGTCGATATCTCCTTGGGCTTGTATTCGTCGTATTGCGGGTATTTCTGGCGGATCTCCCAGTTGGCAATCTCGCCCTTGCCTCGACTCGACCCTCGATAGAGATGCCGGCTTTGAACCTGGCGTCCAGATCGAACCGGGGACCGACTGAATCATGGGTCAATATCAATGATATTCCAAGCTTGTGGCAGTAAAGAAATGAACTTGCGAGTGGCGATGCCGAAAATCGTAAGGTGCCTCCAGGGATGGGGATGGGGATGGGGACAATCGTGAAGGTGCCCAAGTCCCAGTCCGTTCTCATGATTGCGTCGACGGTCAAGATAGCCTCAATGCCGCCCCGTGAACAAATAGAGTAATCAGAACTCAGATCCAGAGGCGAACAAAAATTCCCTGATAACTTGCCTCGTTGTTGAAGTGCATAAAAGTTGCCAAAATCCATACTGGGTCCGAGAGTCGTAATGATGGTGACGCCGAACAAGGTTGACATCACGATGCCCGCAGTGGCCACGGCATCAATCTTTGCTTTGAAATCGCCGCAGGTCCAGTCCTCCTGCAGGATGACGGCCGACACCTCCTCCCCGTATGTGTGTCGTTTCTCCAGCTTCACGTCGACGTGAAGCAGCTCTTTAAGCCAGTCGATGACGCTGTCACCAAACCATCGCTTAGTATGGAGCTCTTCCCTGTTCAACGCGCAGCGGTGACAGTCGTCCCACCATTCTTCCTCCAGGCTTTTTTTTTTGAAAAAAAAAAGAAAGAAAAGAAAAAAGGGTACTGTGACCGGATTAAGAACGAAACCAACGGCGGGAATCAGACTCCTTAGACTGTGAATGTGCCGGGGCAACCTTCTAGTTCAGTTGTGCAATTATTTAGATTCACGAGATTAGAAGCTACTCTATCACAAAGCGTTCATATTGCAAGATTGTACCTCTCAACATTCCCCCACAAGAGCATACCTAATTTCTAAGCCCCCCCCTGCCACCCCAACCTTTATGCTGTATGGGAGAAGACATTTGGTTTCTTCCATTTTATTTTCGGTCTCAGAGCATTAGTACCCAATGCAGTATGTTGATGTTCTTGTGCGGGTTTGGAGGCAGAACCTATATCGGAGGTGTTGGAAGAAGGCCATGCAGAGCCTGCTGGAGTCTCTCGTGCGTTCTCTCCCGCTGCCTGCCGCCACGATGATGGGCGACGAATATGGGATACGTGATGTTGTAGCTTTGCCCACCATGCCAGATTCTGTGTATTGAGTTGCAATGTTTCAGTTTCAACACTTTCATTGACCGCGTTCTCGGATTGTGGCAGCGCCAAGTGGGCCCCTTCAACCACCTGCAATTCTTCACCCGACTGGTCCGTCCAAGTAAACCACGAGGTTGCGATGTTTTCGAAAACAACGGCTCCGCCACCAGATTGAATTTGGTCGAGGTACTGCGGTTCCTGAGCGGCTCTGACGCACTGGGTTATCTGCTTCGGCAGGAAAGTTTGCATCGGGGCTTGGTGATGCTCGGTATGTCCCCCTTCCTTACAACGTGGGCATTTTGCAAACGGATCTCGAGGCGAATGCCACAAGAGATGAGAGGTCTTTGGCGATTCATCCCGCTGGATCCTTTGGAGGTCACACATGGTAGCAGCCAGGTAATATTTCCCCTTCTCCACGCAACGCCACCTTTCGCAGACTTGGCGAGAGTGCGCCGGCCGGATGAGTTGGCCGAACCCGCTGCCCATCAAGACGACAGCATTGATTGAGCGGACGAAGTTCACCCAGCCCCAGCCACCGAATTCGAGTGTTACTTGCCGAGGAGAAATTTCCGCTGCCCGCAGCACCTCCAGAAAATCCCAACCCTCCAGATGGCGACGGACCTTACGCCGCAAGTTGATGCCATTCATCCCGGCCTTATCGGCTTGGTGGTCGACCACGATCTCCAGCTTATCGAGCAGTTCTTCAACTACGTGGGCAAAGAGATGGTAAGTTGATGAGATTTCGTCTTCTTTTGCGTTTTCGTCGTCATCGATAACAATATCCGAGTTTCCAGGTTGGAGGGTGACTTTGCTGCCGTGCTTTCTTTTGATCTTGTCTGCGTTGATCCAGATCTTGAGCCTCCTGTTGTCAGGGTTCAAGAGTGTACGAGCAGCAGACTTGGGGTCATGATCTCCGATGTCTTTCAATTGCTCTGGCTTGATCAGGAGCACTTCGGAAAGCACCTCATCTCGGAACCAAAAATGAAGCTTGGCACGCGCGAGGTGCAGTATTGCGTTGGTGCCATTCACGAGCCAGCCGATTTTCTCGTCTTCGTCCCACATGACAACGTGGATTGTCTGAGCCCATTCTATCATTCCCACATAGTCCTTGGGCCTGTAATGCTTGGGCTTGTCTCGAGCGCACATTGCCAATGACGCTCCGCCGGTAACGCCAAAGTGTCCAAATGAGAGAGTGACTCGGTCAAGGACCATGCCAGAAGAAGGGCGTTCGGCACCAGATAGTCCGATCGATTCGTATTCCGCGTCAGCAGCTCCTATTTGATTTGATTTCAATGGTTAGTATGGTCATTGTATACGGTCTTCCGCAAGCGGCCAATAAGCCTTTCTCCTGCATCTTACCCGAATATACCTCACACTTCGAGCACCAACCAACTATATGCCGGCTTGTCTTCAACTTGTGCATGCTAACTCGAGAACCTGTCTGCAGGGCGTGATCTCCGTAAGGGATACGATGCCCCCGCTCGTTATAGCAGTAGTGCCAGATAACTATATCTGTCAGTACCGCTGTAACAATGACCATAGCCGAATAGCCTTTAATGTATGTGCGCCCGCTGAATTCGCACAGCTTTTCTGACCCTGTCAGAGCAGCCAGTATTCGGATTGGAATCTCCAAGCCTAGGCCACCAGCGGGCCTTCTCAGAATTGGAAAACCTCTCACTAACACAGGATTTCGAAACATATCGTGCCAGCAAGATCCAGATGCGCGTTCCATACCCTGTGTTCCGGGAGCTAGTTTCTCGAATTTGAAGTCCACGCTGATTACAGGTGTGAGGAAGCGAGCCGATCGGGGATTTGGGCCGATGATTGGGAGACATGCCGCGACGCCATCATCGTACGGTGAAGATCGTAGGGCCGCTGCAAGCCAGGTGAACTGCTGGCCGACTTCTACAATAGTATCTTCGACGCCGGTGACCGTGATCCAGATTCTTCCGCTGTCCACTATTTGTGCATAAATCGATGCACCATCAGGAAGAAGGCCACCTAGGCAAGGCTGCAGTGTTAATGAATCAGAAGAACTTGTGGTGCTTCTAGTTGCTTCCAGTCTCGGTACCATCTTATGTAGTAGGTCGTGTACAGGACTGTGTCTCAGCCAGAGTAAGCTGGACCCAGCGCGATGGGAATCAAACATGGGCTCGGATATAAACGACTACAGCACAGAGAGAAGACCGGTACCGCGCCCCACAACCACACCCGTATCAGGTGACACCTCGTATCACGACACATACTCCTGAGTCCTAAAAGAAGAGAGATTTGTGACTCACTTGCTGTTCTGTGTATTCCACGTCCACCGATTAGGTCATTTACAAGCTTCAAAGTATGCTTTGCAGTGACGGGCCAAGTCTGAAGTAGATATTGCCCTGTGGTTGTTGCTTGAGCATCCTCGGCTGAACCTGTGATCGTGATGGCATGTTGTAGCGCGTCAGAGATATCGTCATCGAACCCCTCGTTCTCCCAAAATCCGCATGGGTCCCAGGGAATACTAAAGGTAATTCTGTATTCGGGCGTTGCTCGGGCCTCTCAGGATGCAAGTACCCCTTCAACGAGACGTCGAAAGCCATCACCTCCCATAGCGCTTCTCGGACGCTGTTCATCGGACTTTCCGGCACCCATGGCGCCAAAGTGCCCAGTCGTCTCAAATCAGCCAGCAGCCAGCGATACTCTGCAGATTCAAGGATTATTTTCCGATATCTGGCGGATCCTCCACGTGCAACATCTTCCAAGTCAACACTGTTGCCTGGACTTTTTGGTACTTCGAGGCCATTTTCATCTAGCATCTCAGTGTCTGCAGTGCCATAGACTTCGCCTTGGGCCTCCCACTGTTGGATCCATTGCGTCTTGATCTTGAGCAACGTCCGATCACCTTGATTAAGTCCAGATATAGTTCCCACTGAGTCGAAGAGATTCACGATCAGTCTGCGGTAATTCTCAGTAACGTATTTCCGCGTCGCTGTGACTTGTAACTCTGCCTTACCGCGTAGCCCTGTAAACGAATGAGACCAAGTATAAAGCAACTGTGTCGTGAGACTTGTACCAGAGCCTTAGGGCGAATCCTCTGATCAGATCAGGCAGCGCGGCCGAAATGAGATCAGTCATACTATCACCTTTGATGAATGACTTCGCCTCGGTATGCAAATGCTGGACCAATCCGAGTATCAACTCAGTAGCAGGATCTTCGTTCCACAGGCCGTTGTACTTCATGACTGGTTCGCCGTCCTCAAGAGAGTGCGAAGTGAAACCGTCAATTACCGTCTGCGTGGGAAGACTGGGCCCTGTAGAAATTGACTGCGCAAGGGAGAATGTTCGGGTTTGCCTGGAAGAATCCAAGCTGGGGTCCGAGGATAGAATTGTGTGTGCGCACGGCTCCGTAGCACCTTTCGCGGCCAGTACCCTGGGTCGATACCAATGTTGGGTTTCAGACCCTAGAGTCTGCGATGGTGTCCTTGACGGGTCGCCTGGAGGAGTTGATGCGCCGTGCGCCTTTTGCTCTGGAACGGGGGAGTTGAATCGACACGCTCCAACATTCTCCGATTCCTGCTTGTTTGACGGTCTCATGCACGTCTGCATCCCGAGGTCAGCATAAGCCCATTTCAGCCTGTTCTTATTGCTTGCTAAAGTTGGCTTACACTCTTTTCTCCCGTAGCGGTTGGCAGTGTTTCATCGCGGGGGTCCATTTCCTGAAGCATGTCATCGAAATACTGCACTATGTGGCGTTCAAGAAGGGGCGTGGTGATTTGAAGGACCTCCGAGGCAAGATTAGACGGGAGGATGTGGAGAGTTATCTCGTAGCGCTGATTATCGTCCAAGTCGCCGTCGTCGCTAAGCAGAATCAACGTGACGTATTCGTGGCAAAGGAAGAGCCTATTGAGTATATCGCACACAAAGGGTTTGGCATTATACTGGACCTCCAATTCAAGGTCAGCGGCCATGTCTCGTGAGAAAACTGCCGTCGATTGCCTTGTCAACTTCGACTTCCATGAAGTGGAAAGTTCGATAGCGGGGATCGAATATCTTCAACCATTCGCTTCTCCGCTTCAGCCTCGGTTTCAGTTGATCTCCTTCGCCGGGCTCGATTCCCTAACGATATCGTGATATGTCAGCAATGTCAAATACCCGCTGCTCAGACAACGTTCATACCTTGGTTCTAACCAAATCTTGCCGTCTCAACTTCGCCGCCCGCATGTCTTGACTTCTGCCCACGATTTCCATGCCTTCGATGTCGTTTGGCTGGATATGATCTGTCCCGATCGTTTCGTCGATCACATCGACAGAGGACTTCACTCCACCCATCTGCCCGGCGTGGTGATTGTCCCCGTCAAAATGAGCATGCCTGGCCAGTCTGAACACTTGGATAGCACAAAGATTCAGCACGTTGCTCAGAATGTCGCGTATCAATACCTCCATCCGATGATACGTGCCGCCGCCCATCACTTCAAGAACTGCTTCATTCCACTTTGCCAAGTCATGCTCGTTCTTGTCCACGCACAAAAGCTGCACCTTGCTGAAGATCTTGCTGAGATCTTCGACTTTCAGATCACAGCGGAGAGAATTGCGATAATTGGCTCTCGTTCGTTGGAAAGGACCTCGGGATCATGTCTACGAGCAACGGCGGCGTACTCGACGGCTCCGAGGCTTGCGTGGGCCAGGGTGAGCTGCTTAGCCGCCTCCTGAAAAGCCGTAGGGAGGTCTTGTGTGTCCTTTATAGTCTCGTACATTTGTCTGCATCTTGCAACACGTGCGCGAAGAGTGGAAATACGATCGACAATTTCGATACCTGACATGATGCGGATGATATGTCTGGAATCTTAGTTTTCAGCACGGTGTATCGCTGGTCCACGCCTACCTCGGGAGCACAGTAGCCTTTATCAACATTCACGGTTGTCGCACAAAACTCGAAGTCCGCTGGCCCATGCAGCTAGTACATCGGCCTCATCGGCCTCCTCCAAAAGGTGACTCGGCAGTCAGCAGCGATGTCAGCAGTATGGCTTAGATCACTGCGCGACATGCATTGTCCAACAGTAGTTCGATCTCTATTTGACAGAGGGACTACGCACCCGCCTCTAGACCCTTTAGTATCCGCATTGTGCAGTTTAGGCGGGGTAAGTCCAGCATAGTCAAGCTTGCCACACAGTGCAAGGAGATGAAGAGTGAGAAAAGAAAAGGCAGATATCAGGGTGACAGTACCTGGGTTATCGTGTTTTAAACCGAGGGACCGACACGGTCTGAGAAGTCATCAGTCCGTGTTGAACCATCCAGCATTTTGCCTATCTATTTAGTTCATGCAGCTACTAATCTTGCTGGAGTTTCTCAACCACCACCGGATGAGGCTTGCGAACACGGGGAACAGGACGCTGGAGATGATCCCAGAGATGCCATGGAGACAACTTGTTTCCGAGGTTACTTATCACCCGGAGCCGGGGGAATCTGCGGCGGGCCGCTCGATGGAACGGTACAGGCTCTTTTTCGGTGGGACAAGCCTGAACTGTCGGATGGGAGCTCAAGGTTTATGGAGATGCCCGAATGGATTCCGAACATTCAACAGTGTTGACCTTGGCAAGATCCTCCGCCTTGATCACACCACCCTGCAGTGCGGCGTGTCTGCGCAATTCCAGCTCGTCGATGACGAAGTTGAAATAGATCTGCCCGCTTTCGTTTCTGGGGCACGCGAAGGCGATGTGGTAGTGCCGGAGGGTCTCCTTTTGCGACTCCTGGTTGATCCACAGCGCGACCGGCAGCGGAGCGGTGCTTGTAGAAATGTTTGAATCGTGGATGTTTGCGTTGGCAGTTCACCTCGTTGTATCAACCCATCATGGTTAACTTCGCCCCTCACGCTCCGGTGGTCCTTGCACTGTCTGCTTTTGTTGCAGCTATTCCTGTGATCACAAGCACGGCTCCTTGCACATTCGCCCAGTGGGTTGAGGATATCATTGCCAACCCTGACGGCGATCACTTGTCGCCCGAGGAAGCCGTCGCCGCCAAGAACACGGCATTAGCTGCGCAGCCTCTCCTCAAGAGAGCCAATTGCGATCACGACTGGCGTCGCGGAATATAAGTCGCAGCACCGAGTATCCAGGGAGTGTGTCTATTGTCTCGCTAACGTGTTCTTCAAGGCGAATGATGCTGCCGCTCGGCTGTCTCCAATATCTCGCCGGGCTAGGGGCCCGGGGCGTAAACTGTGCCCTCGAACAATACCAGTTCAGCGTTCAGATGTGCGGGCAAGGAAATGCACAGATAGTCGGCTCAAGTCCCCGGCCACAGCTCAGAGCACGAATTGGTACGTTTGGAATCGAATCACTTTGCGTCTGATTGTTCCCATGCTCACATGCGTCGTGAATAGTAACGATGTGGCTCGTGCTGGGGGACTTGTCTTTGATAGCTGCTGGAGATCAGACAGCACCGTAATGGGAAGTCAGACACTTACCAACGGCAAATATCAGGTCAACCAACGGCAAGTATCAGGTCAATGTTTTGGGTCATTGAGTGATCAGTAGGCCTCATTCACATGTCAGTGCAAGGGCTTGGGGCAGGAACCAGCTGGGAAGCGCTGGTACTTATGGTGGCATACTAAGTAAAGTGACGCAGTTGTTAATGACTACAGGGTTCGTGTCGTAGTACAGTTCAGTATCACAAAACTTTTCAAGTTTGCCCTTTGCCAGTGATACCGTCGTGCTCACAACATCCCACTGCTCAGTAATACCGCGTTTCGGTATGTCGAAAGAGTCAAATATAGATAAGAAGCAAAGTGTCTAAGATTGTACATCTTGTGTCTTATGCCTTGACCTGCATTGCTTCGTTGTCCCTCTCACTCACTGACCAATTGATCCTTGGGCGGTCTTGCGTCCCTTTCCTCTTTTGACAACATCGAGGCACCGCTAGGACCTTCTTGCCTGTATAATCTTTTGGGTCCACGTGAAACGGCAAATACGTATTTGCATATTCGCCGTTATCATCATCCATTTCGATAATGTTGATCTGCAAAACCTCAGGGTCGAGATCGTCGGGCGGGACTAGATGGTCAAACGTAACACCATAGTAGTCGATGGCACTATTTCCGTTAAGCCCATAGCCAATGTCACAACAAGGAATTACTAGGAGCAGAGACACCTACTTCTGTGGTATCTTTCCTTCCATCACCCATCCCAAGTATTCATCGCGAATAATCATGTCTCCAGCGACTTCTTGGTGTATGTCAATCCCATATAGTACCTGGTAGGCTAGCTTTGCAAGAGCTTCCCCGCCGGCCTGTGGGAATTCTTCCGTTCCTACTTTCAAATCCCAGGAATAGCCCGGGACAAGCTTTTGGACGGACACCAAGGGGCCTTCAATCTGAACTCGCAGGGGCCGGTCGACGGCGGGGGATGAAGGGGGTGTGCGGTATCGTGGATGCATGGTGGGATGTAGAGCGGGAGAGCCATGGGGAGAGGCGATTGAATGAGTGGCTTGAATTGGATTGCTGATAGTAGGTGTGCAAATGCTGGGCGCGTGGATGTGGGCGCAGTATAAGTAGAGTCAGTAAATTTCAGGCAACGAACATTGGTGATGAGACCCCTTTCCCCGCCCGACAATCTGCCTCGCCGCAGTCCAAGCGCCTAGTGCTGTCTGTCAGCATGGGTGGCGTGCGGCGGCGTGATGCAGACGATTGCCGGCTGCCGGACGCAGTGACAAATTTCGAAAGTGCCCACAGGATACTGCGGGATGTGGCCAATGGCCATCCAAAAGCATCATCAGTCAGGGTCGATGAAAACAGACCAGGTCTAATTGTCACCAGACCGTCTTGCTCGGCTGTCCACGTGGTGGGACGTCCACACAACCACACATCGGCTGCCGAGAATGTGCAATGCGTCTCTGAATCAGCGGGTGTGGACCTCAAGGATACGGATCAAGAGCGATGAAAGCGACACAGCCAGTATTGGACCGAGAACCACGGCAGAAGCTGCTGGGAACGTGTTGTCCGAAGCACTGTCGACAAGGCTGAAGACCAAGGTCCCTCCTGAAGGGTATCAAGATATGAGAGCAAGGCAAGAGAAGCTGGGGATGCTGGTGGTAAAAGCCGAAGGTCAATTAATGTAACACCAATTGCGGGCAAAGTATGCATTTGGTGTTTTATGGCAGAGGTGACCAGAGCCGCTGGACGAAAGAGGACCCCGGTGAGAAAATTGAAGGAATTGAAGACACAACAAAGACTTGAGGACCGCTGTGCACAGCAGCCCAGCCAACCCCCGAAAAGTAAGGAGCCGTGGCCGTCAGAGCGAAAGGAGAAACTCAGATGAAATTCGACAAGCTTTCAAGCTCCTGCCATTTTGTGGGGTATCTGCTCTAATGTGATCTTCATCTTCCTCGCCTTGTCATCTTGCCATGATCCAAGGCTTGACTGATGCGACATATTTGTTCCTACTTGGACTCTATGAGCTTCACTTCTGTACTTTGTCTCAAGGGGGGGCTCAGTACAATCATAGGTGGAGCCCCGTACAATCAAACGTTGAGCCGTTTGCCTTGTTGTCAACGTCCACCATGGTAATCGTCCAGGCGGACTGTCCGTTTGAGCGTTCTCAGTGGCATATTGGCTCCGGCCGGAACGCTCTGCTTCATACCCTAGATAGACTGCAGCAACGGATCAGAGCCTATGATATTCTAAGATCCGGTTCTCGCAGACGTGTTCCGGTTCATGAGGTTGGTAAAGAAATTCTGCAGGTTCTCTGTGTCGATGGGCTGCTGTGCTTGCGTGCTATCGTCAGCCGGACTGTCCGGCTCAGGTGACGAGCCATATGCTTGACGGTCCTAATGAAGGCGAGTTAGCCCCCCGCAGGCTCAAAGCAGCTGCTAGCTTCCGTCAAATATACGTACCTGCAGGCGCTTCATCATGTCGTCGGCATCAACCTGGATGCCGCCGACATTGAATTGCACCGGTCCGATATGGTCGCTAACGTTGACCTGGCGTCCATCTTCGTCCATCTTGGGAGCCTTCTTTGCATTCTTGGTGTCATTGGTCTCTTCCTCCATCTTTTGCTTGAAAGTTTCCAGTCTCTGGATTTGTGATGCAAGGAAGTCCTGTGTGTCCATCGTCTCCACTTCGAGTTGTGTTGAATGTGTATCGCGTCCGGCCATCTGAAGAGCATCAAGAGTTGGATTCCTGATGGATTCCTCAAACATGGTCACCGCCGAGCCAGGTATGATCTCGTAGCCGTCTTTGTCATACTCATCACCGCTCGCTTCCCCGTTCTCAGTGGCCTGATTCCTTCCGGGGGGAGGGAACTTGGTCTCCAGGTCAATGGACCATCCCTCGCTCACAGCTTCGACGTCAAACCCCTCACGCAGAACTCTGATCTTGCCCCAGGAGTCCCAATTTGGGGGCACGGCGACCTTGTCTCTGTCAATGACGTTCGGCTTCAGCGGCTGCTTCTTTAGCAGCGAATGTATGCCAAGACTAGAGTGGACAAGCGTTGGTAACTGAGATGGCACGGATGGCGTGGTGTAAATGAGTGACGCGCCGTCTTGACATTCTGTTAGCAACGTGTGACATGGGTGCCGGTCCAAGTGGGTTGCTTACGCCTGAGCAGTATCGTCCGCATGAACTGGAGGACAACATCGAATTCTTCCTCCTTCCAACTCTGTGTCTTTTCCAAGTACTCCATCTTCTCGGACTGCCGGGGTGTTAGACCTGCTCCAATCAGCTAGTATGATGGGAAGACTCACGTTCTGGCATACAACGCATAGGGGCAGCCCTAGAGGTTCCTCCCACTCCCCCGGACCGAGTGGTAATGACACATCGCCGTCGCTTGCCGCCGTCGCCGTCGTACCGTCGAGGTTCAAAGTGCCACCACGACCCCTCTCCTTCCACAGGCTCATCCCTTCCTCCATGGCTATCTTGCTCTCGTCCGGCAGTGCAAGTAGGACAGTCCGCAGGAGCAGCATCCATTCTCTTAGCTGTCGCACCCAGGACCATGGTTCCGTCCAGTCCAAGAGGACAACCAGTAGCGTATTAGGTATCGATTGTGGGGTGAGCAGGGGCTTGATCAGGGAGGCGAACGAAGGAGAGGGACTCGTCAGGAGGTAGGTGGAGATGCGTGCCAGTATATCTGCATCGTGTCAGGAGATGGCCGGCGAGGTTTAGCCCAAGGGTGGAGCCTCGTACCTTCATGGTCTGCATCGAGGAGGTCATAGTACGTGTAGCCGAGCGCAAATTGGTTGGCCACGGGAGGTATCTTGTTCTGGCGGTCGTGGTTCCGCCGCAACTCGTTGTTAGAGAGGGACTCTATGAATTCTCGTTGCGACTCGACGGTTCCGCCTGGCAATCAGTCATGTGGTCAGCGCGCGCCGGCCATGCACGGGTGTTGTGGTAGGGTCGCGGGCGTACCCATGACGAGGAGGTTCCTCTCGGGCAATCGCTTCCCGCTGGCCACGGAGTCGAGCATGGAGCTCCACATGTCCCTCTTTGGCTCGCCATTCTTGCTCTCGGAGCCGCCAGAGGCAGTGGTGTAGGTCGAGAAGCGGTTTGAATTCGACGCCATGTTGCTCCTCCTTGATGCGTCGCGAGAACCTCAGTTGTGCGCGCTGTCGCCGCTCATCGCAGGGTGTTGGCAGACGCGATGCGGTGTAGACGCGACAGGCTCGCTCGGCCGGTGGGCAAGCCGTGAAGTGGTTCAGAGCAGCGGGTGTGGCGCGACAGGCGGGCCAGATGGCATTGGGGTCGGGATTCGTCTCGAGATGGGTGAGATAGATATCCTGTGCTGGTGCTGGTGACGGTGACGTTCTGGGGAACTGTGCCGGAACTCTTGTCCCACTTGCACATTCAAGCGTCACCCTGAGGTCCAAGTTGTTTACTGAATCAGAGTCTCCCGGCCTGTCATCAGGGGGCCCATGCAACATTCCCATGCAGGGGCCATCGGCGCCGCCCAGAAGGATACCTACCACCTGCTGTACCACCCACCACCGCGAATTGGAGGTCTTGGGCGGACAGGGTGCCTGCAGCTGTGACACAGTTGGCTCCAGCTGCCAGTACTACCTAACACTTGCCTGCTCCCTGCCGAGGCATCTGGGGGCTATGTGCTATTAGTCCACCTACCTAAGGTACGCCTATGGCGGATTTATCCACACACGATGACTACTCCCAGCGTACAGTCATTCTATGACGACTTTTGGGAGGATACGCTACCATATAGTCGGCCAAACATGATGCTTCATCTTCGGAACACCTGACATTTCCGGCATATAGCTTGTTCACATGGCCCGGATTGAGGCTGCCTGGGCAGCCGGATATGCAAACCATTCCTGATCTGCTGGTCGCCTTCTGCAAGTCCTCGCGACATTCAGGCTGTCTGAGAAGATATTCCCATTCCAGCAAGACAGTACCTGGGTACTTCCTCACAACGGAGTTCGTGCAAACTATATGTAGATAGAAATAAACAGAACACAAGTCGAGATAATCATAAAATCCAATATCGCATAGGCCTCACATCTTTACATACAGCCAGTCATATCACCATTCGCTCTATTTGCATGTTTCTACCATTTGACGGCCCGGCGGGTGATATCTGTTGGCGAGTCAAGCCAGTGTGACCAAGATTAAGCATGATCGAAGAGTATCAATCAATGCAAGTTGACTGTTGTGTACATGATCATCGTTTCCCTTTTTGAAAATACAGAGAATCAAGGCAAATTGCAGGTCAGCTTGCATGGCGGAAGGGGATCCTTGCCACTAAGTTCCGGCGCCACTGCTCTGGGCCTTCAGCCTTACAGACGTCACCCAAAAATTGCCCAGCCTCGCGACCACTTCATACTTCCACAGCCACAGCGCATGGGGGAGCGCACCCTCGCCGCCAGCTACCATGAACAAGATACGGGCAATCCAGGAGCTCAACAAGAAGGAGATAGAACAGGGAATGTACGTCTCAATGCCCGTGTCGAACGAGGAATACTTACCGCAGGTCATCAATCCCCCTCCAAAGTGCACAAGCTAACACGTCCGAACCGCCAAACAGCTCCCCCAACGCCTCCTGGCATGTCGACTACCGCGACACGGCCTTCGTCTACTTCGGCGGGCTCCCCTACGAGCTCAGCGAGGGCGACGTCATCACCATCTTCTCGCAGTTCGGCGAGCCCACCTTCCTCAAGCTCGCCCGCGACAAGGAGACGGGCAAGTCGCGCGGCTTCGGCTGGCTCAAGTACGAGGACCAGCGCAGCACGGACCTCGCCGTCGACAACCTGGGCGGCGCCACCATCAGCGGCCGCATGATCAGCGTCGACCACGCGAGGTACAAGCCGCGCGACGACGAGGACTTGGACGAGTGCCGCGTCGACTGGGCGACGCTGCAGCGGCACGAGAGGCTCGCCAAGGAAGGCGGCGGCGGCGGGGACAACGATGACACGGACATGGGCGAGGGGACCGAGGACGAGGAGGAAATGGCGAAGAGCCGGCACCGCCCGATGCTCAAGGAGGAGCGCGAGCTCATGCTGCTGGAGCAGGACCACGACGACGACGACCCCATGAAGGCCTTCCTGGTCGAAGAGAAGAAGAAGGAGGTCGAGGAGGCGCTGCGCAGGGTGGCGAGGAGGGAGAGGGACGGCGGGGACAGGCACAAGAGCCGGCACCACCGGTCGCACCGGTCGCACCGGTCCCGGAGGGACGAGAGCGAGGACGACGGGGACCGGCACAGGCGCCGGCGCAGGAGGCACGGCGACGAAGATGACGATCGCAAGGAGCGATCGAGGCGCGATGATACCCCTGTTTTGAAGGACGCGGACGAGGATGACCAACCCCGCGAGAGGCGGCGCCGCGATTCAGGTGAGCGCGAGGACAGGCGTGACAGAGATCGTGACGGCCGCGAAAGGAGGCGGCATGGCGATAGAGACCGCCCGCGGCATGACCGTGAGGACTCCGAAGACCGCAACCACCGCAGACACAGGACGTCCGATGGAGACCGAGGTCACCGTCACAGAGAAAGAAGTATATCACCATGACCACGGGGATACAGTATCATTCCATCACTGAATTGATTATGTGGGATTGGGGCATTTACTGCGTCCCAGTGTGCCTTAAAGGCATGCGGGCTACCGAGCTGCTCTGATTTCCAGTCCTGTTTTCCCTGTCCAGAGCTCTCATTAAGCTCGGTGTCATGCCGATGTAACCATCCAACGCCGTAAAAATCAGACCAAAAACATCCGGGACTTGATCCACATCGACCTCGAGAAGACTGATCTCATGTTCCACAGGTCATTGCGCCTGGTCGTTCCACCTCAAACCAACGGAAGTGTGCGCCACCTTCTCTCCAAACCGCCCTGGGTTCCTGGAAAGCGTTCAAGAGATCTCGTCCTACATGTCTCTGTAGTAGCGCTTCCAGCCCTCGCGGCGGACACGGCGGCGACCGTCGTCGTCCAGCTCCACCTTGAACTTCTCCCAACGGGCATCGATTCCGGCACCAACAACAATGATGGTGTCCTCGTCGGTCCAGGCTAAGATACCCTTCGGCGGCCTGGTGGTGCCGAGGCTAGCGACACTCGAAAGGATCGGGATGCCACTGTTGGGCTCGTCACCGATCTCGAACGGGGCGGACGCGAAGGAGTACTGGTCGGAGAAGGCCCGCGGCATGAAGGGGATCTTTCCCAGAAGACCCCACTTTCCCCTGCCCTCCTCAACAGCCGCAGCCGTGGCACTAGGGCGGCTGGCCGGGAAAGTGAGACTGATCGGGCTCGAAGGCGACTGGAGGTCCTTGAGGTTCTCCTGGGAGGGGACGTCGAACACGTGGAGGGTGCCCTTGTCAGAGGTGCAGGCCAGGATATTACCAAGCCTGCTGAAGCCCAGCGAGAAGATGACGGCGCTGTCCATGCCGCGGCGAAGCTCGCAGATGCGAGCACAGTTTCGGGTGTTCCAGATGCGGATCAGTGTTCCCTAGAAGGGCACGAGTAAGTTAACTGACCCTATACAGCGCGCCAGATTCAGTTGAAATGGGGGGCTCACCTTGTCACTGGCCGTGGCCAGCATATCGCCCTTCTCGCTGAAGGACATGGCACGAAGCGAGGTGGAATGCGCCGGGATGATGCTCACGTTGTCCGTCGCGAGCTCAACGAGTCGAACATGGCCAGTGGTTGGGCCGGGGAACGCGATGTGCTTTGAGGACATGGAGATCAGACCGTGAAGGTTGTCAGCGGTCTCATAGACTGCAATCTTCTGCAAGTCCTTTGGCCTGTTCCACGGACCGTGAAACTCGACGCTGTTCTGCAGGACGACTATGATTTTCTCCCGGTTGATGCGGACGGCGCGGACAGGGGTCTTGACACTGATGGAGCAGACCGGCTTCTTCTTGATGACCTCCCACAGGAAGACCTGGCCCGTATTTATGAGTATGAATGAAGATAGTCTGAGTAAGGAAAAGTGGCCTACCTTGTTTGCCGCGAACTTGGGCATCCTGCCACCACCGACTAGAGCAATGATATTGGTTTGCCCAAGCATCTGGGCGAGGCCGATGCCTCCGGCTAGGTCTGGTGGAATCGATCAGCCCTGGGAACTTCAGATCTCACAGTATTCGGGAGTTTCACGTACCTTCCGTGAGGGACAGCTGACCGGAGTCAGCGTGAACAACTGGCTAGTGTCAGCTATCATGATACCTCAGTCATAGAGGACAAGCCAAGACTCACCACGGAAGCCATCCTCGAGGCCAACCGCGAAGTGGAGGCCAGAGTCGCTGAAATTCGCCGAAAGAACGCGGATGGGCCGGTCTGGCTCTATCTTGGGTCGAGTATCCATCTTGGTAGGTTGGGGATGGTGTTTGATTTGTTGGTTTTGTGGAAGTGGTTCGGAAGTGATTCAAACTCGAGGTCGCCACAAAGGGTGGATTGTTTAAGTAGGTATCCGAGTCAAGAGGTTGGTTGGTGGGTGAGAAGTAAGACAGGTCCCTCCAGCAAACAAGAAAACAAGGCGCAAAACAAAGAGAGGTGCCTAGCACTTAAATTCTACCGCGATCATGTTGCCCAGAAGTGATGTCGTTAAAGCGGGTCCCTGCGAGGATGAAGTGTGAGGGTTGCGAGGGTGCGAGGGTGAGAGGATGCGACGATGTGAGGATGAGGTATCGTGAGTGGCCTGTGAGACTGAAGGCCCGAGATAGACAGCCGACAGGGACAATGGGAAGAGGCTATAGCAAACCGCTCTGAATAGCCAGGAGCCTGGCTTGACGGGTCAAAATATAGGGCAGGCTGGCAATGCATAGGAGATCGCGTAGGCCATAGTCGCTATGAATACCGAAGAATAGTTAGTTGGCTATGTTTTGCTTGGATCTGATGATGATGGTCGTGTAAGTCCGCATATATCTATAGCATGGTAGTCCAGTCAGTGTCGCAGTCTGAACGCCCGAGGTCAGATGATCCACCCACCGTGACGCCGCCAGCTGGCACCCGCTGTGGAGGCCAGCCTGGTTCTGGCGGGGTACCTCAAGTACCTACCAGATAGGTAGGTCGGTAGGTACCTTGGTACCTGCTCATGGAGAGCCCTGGGCCAACTGACAGCTTCGGCGCTAGTCCAGGACAGCTCTAGCGCCTCAACTGGGGAAGGCAGCAGAATCCCCTGAATTGCAGCTCGCTCTGGGAATCTCCCCTGAGAGTGAGATAGAGCTGTGCTCCTCCAGTGGCTGTAATTTGTGAAATTGCGCTGGTTGCTCCACCCATTGACAGTGTTGCTCCCAACCCTTGGCACCCTTCAAACGCTCCCCCTTTCCAACAAGAGCAGAGCAAAGGTCGGGCACATCACCAGCACCTTCGAGAGCTTCTTCACGCGATTTTCCATCCATCCATCCATCCAACAAAATCCTCTTGCCTTTCGATAGAGCAGGAATCGACTCCCACAAACCATCTCGCAGTTGCATCATCCTCAGGGTTCCCTGAAATCAGTCGACAGTCATGTCTTCCCCTGCCGTACGTTTGCTGTCATCTCCCCTGTGCATCACGAGCCTGTCTGCTGTTTCGTCTTACCGCGTCGCGTCAAATCAATTGTTGCTTCCGGGCTGCATTGCTGACCAGTCTCTGATCAACAGAAGATGATCCGTCGCAAGAAGAACGTGAAGAAGGGTATCCAGTTCTGTTTGATGGTCTGCGGAGCATCAGGTACCGGTAAGTGCACTCCTGCACTCCGCGCAGTGCCGCGGCCTTCTGTCTGCCCAGCTCCCTGCAATGGGTGGGCTTTGGATGGGCTCTGGATGGGCTCTGGATGGGCTCCGTTTGCTAACGGCTTATCATCGCTTCCACAGGCAGGACCACTTTCGTCAACACCCTCTGCGGCAAGTCTGTGATCGGCCACAAGGAGTCCGATGACCCCAACGGCGCCCATGTCGAGGACGGCGTCAAGATCAAACCCATGACCGTCGGTATGGAACACCACGATTTCCCCTGCCGCGGGGGCATCTGACAACTGATTGGCCACACAGAGCTCGAGCTCGATGAGGAGGGCACACGGATCTCCCTCACCATCGTCGACACCCCCGGTTTTGGTGACCAGGTCGACAACGAGGCCAGGTACATTTGCACCCCACCCCTTGGGGCTTCCCGTCTGGCCGTCCAATGCTAACGGTGCCGACTCGCAGTTTCTCTGAAATCGTTGGATACCTCGAGAGACAATACGACGACATTCTAGCCGAGGAGTCGCGTATCAAGCGTAACCCTCGCTTCAGAGACAACCGAGTCCACGCCTTGCTCTACTTCATCACCCCTACCGGCCATGGGTATGTCCCGCACCGCCTGTAATTCGTCCCTGTGGACGTACACTGACAGCGTGCCTAGTCTCCGCGAGCTGGACATCGAGCTGATGAAGCGCCTGGCGCCTCGCGTCAACGTCATCCCCGTCATCGGTCGCGCGGACTCCCTGACCCCCGGCGAGCTGGCCGAATCGAAGAAGCTGGTCATGGAGGACATCGAGCACTACCGCATCCCGGTCTACAACTTCCCTTACGATATCGAGGAGGACGATGAGGACACGGTCGAGGAGAACGCCGAGCTCCGGGGCCTCATGCCATTCGCTATTGTCGGTTCGGAGGATGCTGTTGAGATCGGTGGCCGCACAGTTCGCGCCCGTCAGTACCCATGGGGTGTCGTGGAGGTCGACAACCCTCGCCACTCGGACTTCCTCGCTATTCGATCGGCACTGCTGCACAGCCATCTTGCCGACCTGAAGGAGATCACCCACGACTTCCTCTACGAGAACTACCGTACCGAGAAGCTGTCCAAGAGTGTGGAGGGTGGTGCCGGAGTGTTTGTCTCCCCTCATTGCCCGGTATGCAGGAGGCATCCGCTAACCAAGTCACAGCGACTCGTCGATGAACCCCGAGGACCTGGCATCCCAGTCCGTCCGCCTCAAGGAGGAGCAGCTCCGCCGCGAGGAGGAGAAGCTGCGCGAGATCGAGATCAAGGTTCAGCGCGAGATCAACGAGAAGCGCCAGGAACTTCTTGCCCGGGAGTCCCAGCTCCGCGAGATCGAGGCTCGCATGCAACGAGAGCAAGCCGGATCTTCGGGGACACCGGTCCCCGATGCGAACGGCGATACCGACGCTTGATTCAATTCTGCTGGGCCCGGTGGTTGACCCCACTGGGGACTGACACGGCAAGACGCGACCTCGCCCTCCCGGCGCACATTTCCTTTGATTGAACGGCGGTCTTTCGCGAGCGAATATGAAGTTGATGACAAAGACCGACCTATGTTAACAAGGCCAGATCGGAGTCAATGGGGCGGCGACTCACCTCGGTCTCGCCGCCGGATCTCAAGCAGATGGTGCTCGTCTTCCCCATAATGATATCCCCGCACCATCTGCTTTGGTGTCTCCAGAAACGCTTTTCGAGGTTAAAAGGGCAAGGATGAGAGGTTGGCAGAGAGGACTTGCCGCATATGTTTTTCCCATACGTCTTCTTTCTTTGTTGCGTCGGCTCATCACTTGGAGAGCCGGCCATTTTCCAAGGACGTTTGGTATTTTTCCCAACACGACTTATTTCTAGTAGAGGCCTTCTAATGCAGATAACCTAAATTCATGTTTCTTGTCTGGACCAGACAGTGACTGTGCCCTGACAGCGTGGGAATTGCTAATACAAGGGCTTCGACTTGTACATTTAAGGCTGAGGCAAATCGCATGCGTGTTCATGGTTGCCAAGCAAGAGCAGAAAGTAGGTGGACAAATAAGCGTCATGGGACACCACGACATCCTTGGGTGTCCGTTAGTTTCTGGCTCGGCCTGCCCTACAGTGTCCAGCAAGTGAGGCCTTCTAGCTGCAAACATTATGTTGCTTGACTCGGCTCTTCTAAACGTATGGCACCTATATGGTAGCCCATAACGCGTGGTAGAAGTTGTTCAGTGCCCGCCTCGTCTGGATTCACGTTCACGCGTGCACTACAGTTCTGCCGCCTATTCACATAACAAGGGTCCGAAATTAAACTTGATTTGAGTAAGATACGTAAGACAAGGTTTAAACCTGAAAGGACTTGCATTTCCCAACTCCAGTGAACCCATCCACCCGCCAAGCCGATGACCGTCTGTGGAAGTTACAGCATTTCTGATGTGGGGGGGGGCTGTGGACGGCGTACCAAGCTCATGCCCGACTGAGGATATCCACAGGTCATGGCCACTCAGCTCAGATGACGTGACCAAAATTACTGCAATTTCGACCCGAACCTCCGTTCCGTCACTGTGGCACGGCAATACAGCCTATTTGGTTTCTTCCATTCTCCCTATCGCGCAAAGCCCGATTTCCGCTTAGTTATTCTGCTGGCTGTTCAGGATGCGAAGGATCGCCAGGAACAGGTTGATGATGTCGAGGTACAGGCTGATGGCCGCGGCGATCTCCTCCTCGACGTGGTGGTGGCGCATGACGAGCTGGGTGTCGACGAGGATGTAGCCGCTGAAGATGAGGGCGGCGAGGCCGCCGTAGATGAGCTCGCCGGTGGAGCTGTAGGGGAAGAAGGCGGCCATGAAGCCGAAGAGGATGAGCCCCCACAGCCCGCCGAAGAGGTAGGGCATCCACGAGGTGAAGTCATATTTGGTCTGGCAGGCAAAGGCGGTGAGGAAGACGAATATCCCGGCGGTCAGGAGCACGGCGTTGAGGACGATGGAGGTCTTGTAGAAGGAGACGATGACGGAGATGGTGTAGGCCTCGAGGAGGGTGAAGCCGGACAGGAAGAGCAGGTTGGTCGGGTACGAGTGGCGCTTCCAGTAGGTCAGGAGCATCATCCCGATGGCGCCGAACATCTGTGGGCCGGGGGGGGCGGTGGTTAGCATGCCGTCTTGCGAGGGGGGTGCAATACAGGAGGGGGAGGAGGGGGAGAAGGAGGGAAGAAGGTGACGAGCTCGGCGCCGCGCCGGGACGTACCGAGATGAAGACCAGCGCGGGGTGGCCCTGGATCCATTCCTTGTAGGCCGGCGACACGAAGCTGACGGTGCTCACGGCGCCGGTGGCCAGCAGCTGGACGGTCAGGATGGTGTAGACCTTGCGGACGAACTGGTTGCGGATGTCGATGGTGGCCTCGGCGACGGAGCCCCCGAACTTGAAGTCGTCGGGGACGTTGTCCTCGGAGGAGCGCGGGGCGCCGTCGCCGGCGAAGAGGCGGGCCTCGTCGTCGGCCTGGTAGGAGGGCGGCGCCTGGTTGTATGCGGGGCCCGCCGGCACGGCGTCGGGGTCCTGCTGTGGGGCCGGGGTGTACTTCGCGTTGGACATGGCTGCTCCGCGGTTACCGTGTGGATTGCGTGTGGTTGAGGGGTCGTACGGCGCTGTGCGCAGATGTTAGATGGGTGGGGGGTCAGATGGGGACGTTCTCGTCGTTGGAAAGAGGATGAGGAGTTGTAGCTAAGGACAAATAAAGGACGGTAAGAAGGTCTGGGGACAAGGCTGTCAGGTGAATCACGACAGAAGGTTGTAGAAGTAATCGGTGATGAGCAGATGATGCGGCTCCCGTCGACTAGGCCTGCTAGGCTGCCTGGGTGCCACTCATTACTCAGTGTGGGGAAACAGGTCGATGGCAATCATCTAGTTTGCCCAGCCAAGCAGTTTTGGCAGTCTAGGCGACCTACGCCATCTCTGTGGCTTTTCTTTGTACACCGGCCAAAATACACTGTCTGAAGTCACTACGTGGCAGAGGTCTAAGTACGGAATTTCTTTCCTAGCACTGGCCGATTTTTATTTTATTCTAAAGCAGAGCTCTGCCACCGTGGCAGCACTTAAGAACCCCAGGTACTTGTACCCAGGTACCCAAGTACCACACTTCCAGAAGCACTCTTCTTTGCAGAGCGGGCGGAAAATCGACCTCAGTAGCTTTGGAACAAGCTATTAACTGCTACACTGCTGCTTGTTGGGGTCGCTGAGCGTCGAGTCTATCAAATTCGGGAGGGCTGCTGCAACAAGTATAAAGTCGATGCAATGATACGCCTGCATTGTCTCATCCCCATTCCTCGGCCCGGCTGAGTTCCGTCCATATGTTCATAAGACCCATCAGACCTTACATGAGTATGAAATGCTTGAGGATTTGATAATTTCCGATGTTTTGTGAACAAAAGCTACGGGGTGTGCCATCTGATCATTATCCAGTCATCCACAGCGTATTGGAGGGTTATTGCAAGCTGTAAAGCACCATATCACTTACTGCGGCCACTCCAAATGTTGTCTTCAAATTCTGCTGTCAGGCCTCAGAGGACCCAAGTCTACAGAGCTCGGTTCCAAGACACTGCGTTCGGGTACTTAGCAACGACGTCCCCCGATTGTCAAGCTCAGCAGAGATGCCAGCGCAGCCGAGGTGACTAAGAGCCAGATGTGGAACTGAGCATCCCAAATTGCTCGTGTCTACATGTTATACCTTCATGCACTCCTAACTCAGAAGCTCCAGCCTTCGAGTAAAGTATAGGGCATCTCGACGGACGACCTCCAGATGCGGCGGGGACGACTGTCAGCATCCTAGGGCTTGAGAGAACTCCGTACTTAAGTATGCATGGCTGACAAGACCGGAATAGCCTACAGATCTGGATTTGCTGCTTGCCTTGCTTGAGTCTTTCGGGCCTGTGGCACTCCAGATGGGGTCAAGTATGGTGTCATTGTATATAGTCTGTCGCATCGCAGCATATATTGATAGGGGCTGCTGGCTCGGCCCTATATTGTAGGGTTGCAGGCATCGAGAGGACGCTTAGCCCCTCTCAGAAGTGTTCCTATCTGCAGGAAGGGATAACCCATGAAGACGCCGGCAACTCAATGCATGAGACCTTGCGTACCTCAGAGATGGGTTGAGCGAGGTCGGAAACGTTTCAAACAGACACGAATTGGTGCAGATCTTGGAGGTGCTTTGAAGAGCAGCAAAGGGGAGGGGGAGGGGAAGGAGGCAGTCCTGCAGAACAGGGTCGCAGTGTGCAGGGAAACGAGGGAAAACGAGATCTGCAGCCAAGAGGGAGGTGGTGTAGCAGCAAGGTGCCGCGGTAATTGGGCAGGCCTGGCAGGCTCCCGGTCGCAATTCGAAGGGCCCAATGCCTCGATCGGCACACACGAGACGAGGGGCTCTGAGCTCTGCCGAAGAGGATGCCGCGAGCTTGGTCGTCGTCGAAACCCGGGCCCCGCGGTGAGGTTCGGTGAGAGCTGTGACGAGCGATGGCTGACGATGGCAGGCGATGGCAGATGCAGGCCAAGGCGTGATGCAGGCACGGAGGAGTACCTTGTACATTACATTGGATGACTTGCGCGTACGACAGGTACGAAATTGTACGACCAGCCTCCTTTTCCGCCCTCGCTCCGCGCGTATGCCAGAATTCTGCCGATGGGGCGCCGCCTGGAGTGGGGAGTGCTGTTTGATAGGGAACCATCAAACCCTCAACATTTATGATTGACCATTAGCGAATGGATTCGGGGCTGATGTTCAGCATTCTAATTGACTGCCCGCGCGACGAAATGGCGTCGCAGGTGGGGCGTCACCGTCCTGCCCCCCCGCCGAACCCTCCAGCGAGCCAGTGCTCTCCGTGTGAGCTTGCCCTCAACAGGCAAGTTTCAGAGCCCATCTCCGCCCCATGGAGGGCTCACCGCCTTCCCGCCTGGTCCCCTAGCTCCCAACTCCCAACTCCCGGGCCAGGGGCTGGCACCAGTCCGCGGCACCCGCACGGGCAGATACAGGAGCAGAGCCATATAACAACAGCAGAGCAGAGCAGAGCAGAGGAAAACAGAACAGAACAGAACAGAGCATTTGTGCTGGGAGAGATCTGGGTGGAGAGGTAGGTAGCTAGCTGGGTACAAAGTGACCTGGGTTCCCAGGTCGGTATATAGTCTACAAAGCTACAAAGCTACAAAGCTACAAAGTAATACAAGTAGACGCCGCCCCAGGCGAGGCGGGACAGCCAGCTTGACAAGGGTGGTCCAGGTGGTCCAGGTGGTCCAGGAAATCCTGCTAAAGGCAGGCCGGCTGGTTGGTCCATATGCTCAAGACTCGAAAATTCGAGGCCGGGGTCCCTCCAGCACCTGGCGCAATCCGCCTTGGCCATTGCTCCAATATATCAACACTTTTGAGATCCTGTGTCCATCCTGTAGGTGTTTGTGGGTGTGCGTGTGTGCGTATGTGTGTGTGTGTGTGTGTCTGTCCCTGCGTGCTCCTTCTCATCACATCACTGTCACTGTCACTGTCACTTGCTTCCAATACGCTTCGGTGCCCTCCCTCCCTCCTCCTCGTCTTAACACACTCCCCATCCCTCCACCATCCGATACCTCAACCACACTCCCCCACCACTCTCCCACCTCCCTGGACTGTTTATCGAGTCTCTTCGAGAGCCCTGTGACCAACCAGTCCAGTCCAGTCTGGCCAGGCGAATCGGGGTCTTTCTCGCCCGCCCTCTTATCCCTCCAGCCTGTTACTTATTCTCTTTGTAGCTTACTGTCACTTGGAACCTTCGACCATCCTCTGGCGGCTGCACTGCTCCACGTGCTGCAAGCTTCGACGCGAACACGACTCGGCAGCTCTTCGACCAGGGATTCGGGACCGGGACCACAACCACGACCACCACGACCACGGCCTTCCGGTCGCAGCACACTGCTGCCTCCTCCCTCCCACAACCAACTTCCACCTCTTGACCACCCTGTACTCTACCAACACCAATTGGGCCGCCAGAATCCTCAACGAGTGCCTATGATGTCTTCCGAAGCCGCCAATGGCGCCGGCACCGAGGGCCTCAGGGTCCCAAGCTCAGACACTCCTCGCCCGGCTTCTTCCTCACTGAAGCGCAACTACTCCGGCAAGAAGGAGGCCATGAACGGTCCGCTCTACAGGCAAACCGTCAACCACACTGTCCTCGTCAGGCGCCTTAAGAGGAAAGGAGACGGGCCTTCTAAGCAATTGGCCCGCTGGTTTGTCGAGAACCAGATCGGTATGCATCCTGTTTGCATTTCCTCCACGTGCTATCGCCTCCACCACCAAATATCCCCACCAGCACCAGCACCAGCACCAGCACCGGCACCGGCAGCGGCAGCGGCAGCGGCAGCATCAGGGCAGACCACCATTTCTCCAAAGTTGTGCGCGCCACACCGCCCTCCATCGGGACATTACAATGCATGCTGCATGTCTCTTCCTGTGGCTTTGCGACAACTGCCCGCCAAACGTTACCACCTCCGAGACCCAATTAGGCTTCTTACTGATCTTCCTTCGTCGCAGGCTTCTCGTTCAACCTCCTTGCGCTTCTGTTCTGCGCCCACTACCTCCTCCCCAAATCGCAGTCCTACACGGCCAAGTTCGTCCGTCTCCAATACTACAATGCGAACTCAGGAAAGTATGGCGCCGGCTTCGACGATACTTACTTTGTCGCCTTCGCCGTTGTTCTCCTCACAGGCCTGCGAGCTGCGACAATGGAGTACGCCCTGGCTCCGTTCGCCAAGTACATGGGCATCAGCAAGAAGAAGGAGGTCACTCGTTTCGCCGAGCAGGCCTGGCTAGTCGTATACTGCACCACCTTCTGGTCTCTTGGCTTCGTATGTGCACCTTTTGCCCGTCGCTCAATCCCTGGGGCTCTTGCACCTCGCGGCTGCGAAGGCATGGCATCGCTTTACTGACCGGGCGCCTTCATGCAGTATATCTACTACACGTCTCCCTACTGGTTGAATCTCAAGGAGCTCTGGGCGACCTGGCCGAACCGTGAGCTTGGTGGCCTGCACAAGACCTACATTCTTGCCCAGCTCGGTTTTTGGCTACAGCAGATCTTTGTCATTAATATTGAGGAGCGTCGCAAAGACCACTGGCAGATGCTGTCTCACCACTTCATCACCATTGCGCTGATTATTGGATCCTATCGATACCATCACAACGCCGTCGGCAATCTGATTTTGGTGCTGTTCGATATCGGGGACATTCTCCTCTCGGTAAGCGCCCCGCACATCCTTGGACCTTTCGTTGTCCAGCCGTGACCGCCGTGACCGCCGTGACCCCGATCGCTGACAATCTAAAACAGGGTGCTAAGTGCCTCAAATACATGGGCTTCACCAATGCCTGCGACGTCGGTTTTGGTCTGTTCATGCTGGCCTGGTTCGTGTGCCGCCACATCTTCATGAACATGGTCTGCTGGTCCATCTACGAGCACGTGCCTTACACGATGACCTACGGATGCTTCAAGGGCAACCAGGACAACCTGCAGGGCCCGTTCGAGCAGCCCGAAGGCTATAGCTTCTACCTGCAGCCTTTTCTGGCGTCTGATGGGCTCCTGTGCCACAATGACACAATCAGATGGGCCTTCTTGACGCTGCTTCTTAGCTTGCAGACTATCTGCATCGTCTGGTTCGCGATGATTGTGAACGTGGCAGTGCGTGTCATCAGGGGCGCCGGGGCTGATGACACCCGCAGTGATGACGAGGGTGACGAGGAAGAGGAGGAAGAGTTCGTTTACGAGGAGGCTCAGGCGATGGAAGAGGAGGTCGGCGTTGAGGAGATTGACTTGAAGATCTGGGAGCGGAGAAGTGGTGTCAAGAGGACGACCTCCTCCAACACCACCACCGCCGTCAGCCTTCCCGGGCACAGTGACCGCAAGGAGCTGTTGAACCGCATCGGCTGCGAGAAGCAAATCGACTGAGCCAGCGCGGCCGCACAATACCGTCTCCCCACTTGTTCTGCCCTGAACGGCACGTTACTCGGGCGTCACGGACTGCAGATGCACTTGACTCACTTTACTCGCCAGCTTCCTGGACGGACACTTCAGAGCGCAGGCGAGGACCTACGGAACGAATCACAGACCCTCACATCCAAAGATGCCCTGGCGGCCATTCTCTTCGTACATACCACGACACGAGCAAAAGTTGGCGCGACGGAGTTTAGATATCTTTTGATTTCATACGGAGAAAAACATGTGCGGTTGTTCAAATCCCACTTCGAAAAAGGACTGGTTGGGGGGAGGCTAAGGGCATAGGGTGGGGGATTTTCATGACGAATCTGAGAGTTCAACAGCCTTGTCTCTCTTTCCGTGGGTGTTTCAGTTTCAGTTCGACGACTATAGACTTGGGATCAGGAATAGGTTACAGTTATCTATACCCCCAGAGGCATTCAGGTAGGGTAAGCATCCTAGCATAGGATGATGGAAAATGGAACTAATTGTCCTGTGGCCCCACGCGATCTTACACGATTTGTCGCCCCACTCTCATTGGTCGGAGGGTTTCTTCTACAATAACATGTTTGACATGTCTGTGGGCAAAGCTACCAAGTTCTGGAGGCAGGAGGAGAAGATGATCGGCATCGGGTAATGCAGATTTCTGCGTCGATCGATGGGTGACTTTTGAGCTAATAATACCCACCACCCGACGGTTCATCAGCCGTCTGCTGCGGCGGCTTTTTAGTCCCAGGTGGTCTCGTCCATGACTGAGGTAAGCACTTCGTGGCCCCTTAAGCTGTCAGTCTCACACACCCGTGCGTCGCCATTCAATTGACAGCCTCGCAGGTTCGAACGTACCTAGGTACGTAAATCCCAAGGCGTCATCGATCACGGTGGCGGCAGGACAAACAAGAGACACATGGGCCAAGGACAGTATTGTTCAAATGAAACATCTTGGTATGATTAAAGGAACCTAATTGTTGGGCATTGGTGAACCCCCCTTGAAAAAGATCAAGACAGAACCCTCCTCCACCTGCATTATCCTTCACCTGCATTAACCCCCCACCTGCATTACCTTCTACCATACCCCCCCGACATAGACATACCAAGACAAAAGGACAAAGCATACGCCCAGTTCACACTGGCCGCACCCACAACAGCGACCGTGAAATCAGCTCGATCGAATACCGCCCCCGAATCATACCCGACCCTCGACCGTCCGTTCCTGTTCACCACCGTCCCTCGCATGCTACCTACCGCGTCCTAGGCACTTGATTGGGGGGGTTAGGGGGGTTTAAGGGAAGCACCACAAGACGCGATGTGTGAGAAGCCCACACACGCTCGCCTTCCTCCCTCTACGCCTCAGTAAGTAGTCACGGCCCTGTTTCAGGGAGGCGTCACCTCTGCCGGTGGACGTCAAAGACGCTGTCGTCTGGCAAACTTAGGCCACGGGGGTGATCGTCGGCGAGCCCGGCGCAGGGCTCCGCGTCGGCAGGCTGGTGTCCGACGGGGCGCCCGTGGGCGAGCTCCAAACGTGGAGCGGCACCTCGTGACGCCTGGTGGTGGTGGTGGTGGTGGTGCTGCTGCTGCTGTCGGTGGTGGTGGTTGTCGTGCCCGCGTTTGTCGGCTCCGCAGTCGGGGCCTGCGTGGGCGAGGAGGTGGGGTCGGTCGGCCACAGGGTCGAGGGGAACAGGAGACTCCAGAGGTCCGAGTTGGCCGAGCTGTGGTGCTTCTTCTCGCCCTCGCACCCGCCGGGCCAGACGCAGGTCTCAAAACCCCGATCGCCCGTCGCCGTCGGGTGGGCTGGGGCGTGTCGGGTGCGCGTGTGTCGGGTGCGCGTGCGCGTGCGCGTGAGCGTGCGGGTGTGGTTGCCGTTCGACGGCTCAAGCAGGGTGGAAGTCGGCCTGGGAGTCTCCTGGGACAACGACAAGGTCGTGGTTGGCCCGGCGGCGGTTCCCGACGGGGTGGCTGTCGTGTTGTTGGCCTTGCTGCTGTTGTATGTGGGTGGCCAAAAAATACCGTCGTCGACTATGAAAACCGGCTCTGACGAAGAAGTCGCGGTTGGCCTGGCGGTTCCCGACGGGGTGGCTGTCGTGTTGGTGGCCTTGCTGCTGTTGGATGGGGGCGGCCAAAAAACACCGTCGTCGATTGTGACACCCGGCTCTGACGAAGTCGTCGTTGGCCTGGCGGTCTCCGACGGGGTGGCTGTCGTGGTGACCTTGCTGCTGGACGTGGTCGTCTGGAACAGATTGTAGTCAATCTCGTAGGTCATTGTCGGCCGCGTCCTTGTGTAGCGGAACCCGGGCGTGGTTGTCGTGGTGACCTTGGTGGCGTCGGTGCCAAGTGGCGCGGCGGCGGCAGTCGTCGCCAGCATGGCGAGCGCGGCGATGTTGATCTTCATCTTGGCTGGTTGGCTTGGTCTACAGATGGCGTGCCTTGAAACACAGAAGCAGGAGACGAAGGTCTGACTTGAAGAGACTCGGTGGCCACAAAAGATGGTCTATGCTGCCCAGAGAGAGAGAGAGAGGGAGGGAGGGGGAGAGAGAAGGGGAGAAACCCCGGCCACATCTTTTGGAGGACAAGTCGAATATATGTTCGCCTGGAATTGGACACAATCACCTACACGGCCCTTGACGAAGCTCGTACGTGGACGGCTTGCAACTACTTGAGTAGCTTCAGATGGCTTCCACGCCCGTGGCCGCCTCCAGCAGGAAACCGCGCCGCGCCAATGGACCTCCTCGGCTTCAAATGTTGTTTACTTCGCAGCGATACCGAACAACATCTCCAAATCAACCGCACTAGTTAGGCCCCGGCGAGGCTCACGCAGGCGGAGCGTATCCCCGGGGCCAGACCATCTCGATAGCTCTTAGCCGGCCGCCTCGTATATCGACATCCCCCGCTCGCGATGACGGCAAGCCCCTTCTTCCCCCCAGCCCAAGACACACGTCTTGAGAGCCATGCATCGCGATATGCTGCTCGCCGAGGGAAGCCTCGTCTGGCCGGTCCTCTCGAGTCGCGCAGGGCTCCCCCCGAAGATGCTGGCTGGCCACTATTCGGACCCGGGCTGGATAGGCCCATGTTAGGTTCACGACAAGTCATCGCCAGCCGTCGCTCACGGCGGCCCATGGGCCCATCGCCGAATGACTCGGGCGAGGAGGGTTTCTCTGAGAATCTATGACTAGGAGCATGCTTGAAAGACTCCTTGTGTGCTGGACGACGAGCAAGCGCTGGTCTCGCGGGCGGGGAAGGGGATGCTGCTCGGCTATTACGGTGACCAAATCGCCTGTCTGTCTGTCCCTCGGGTTCCAGCTGAGCAATATCCGAAGCTCGAGGAGGTGTTCGAGGATAGCTTGCTGCAAATACCAGTCGCCGGAATCAGCAGTCGGTCAGTCGACGACCGACGTCCAGCCGGCGCGAATGGGAGAGCCGGTAGTACGTGAATAGAGCGCTTCTCGGCTCTCAGAGCAGAACACGGGGCAGAAATCGTCCCCTGGGGCCAGTTCGAGATGGACCAGAGTCTCATTTTGGGTTTTGCGCAGTACAACCAGCGAAAATGATGCTTGGCGGATTTCGACACTATGTCGACCTTGTTGCACAACTATGCGTGTACATGATCCGAGTAATTCACTCCAGGCCCGTGGGAGGGCAGCAATCAATCACATCTGTGTTCAACCCAGACGTTAAGATAGACCGTGGAAACCATTTATTCTCCAAAGGGCCATAAAATCCCTGATGACATGTGATCCTATTTTATTAGAAAAAAAAAAGAGGGAAAAAAAGGGAAATACACACATTGGCATGGACTGCGAATCTTGTGCAAAAAGTCTTTTCCACACTATTCCCGGATCAGTCAGCCTCCCAGAGCTTAGAATAGGACATGGTGTGCAGCGACGATCCCGCTGCGAGCGCAAGGCCCGGGTAAATAAAGCTAAAACTTTGAGCCTCAATCCTTTCAGAACGTCAGAACGTCTGCTTGCTTGGCATTGCGCGTGCCGCTAGACACCTGGTATGCTTGGAATAACATAATTTTATTACAACCACCTTCGGCGCTGAGACATGTCGATGACGTCGAGAGCGCATGCCGATCCTCTTCAAGAACAATACTGTCTGCGGGGTGCTGACGCCAAAGACGCCGCTCACTTAGAGAAGCACAGTGATTGATCGATATGGGCGATGGTCAAGATATACCTAGAAACCTTGTACATGAATTCTCAATTTTGAAGAGCTATGAATTGGGGGTGATGGTAAAGATCGCGCGAGGCACCGCGTTCGAAGCCGCGAACGTCAACAAACCGAGCGAAATGTGGGATCCCACCGTCAAAGAAGTCGAAAGAAGGTAGATGCAAGTGTCCTCCAACATGGTGCTTTTTTGTCCCAGTCCCTCTCGTATGCGGCATTTATCGTGTCCTGGCCAAATCATTAAGCAGCGACCACATTATGCAAAACCAACATCATCCGCGACATGGAAGCGCTTCCCTCACACACAAATTTAAAATCAGACTCTTGAAGATGCAACGCAGTGGAAACTATCAATTGCCCTATGGCGCTTCAAGAATAAGAATAGCCTCCACTTTAGAGTCTACCCCATCCTAAAGATCCTTGTGCTTGCAAGCAGGAAAGCAGAGACATGAACCCCTTGTGACACATGCAGTCATGGCTCATTGCAAGTTGGAACTTAAGCTGCGACGTTGACGTTGACAGTGGCCTGCTTGGTGGGCGGCAACACGTTCTTTCCATAGGCACCGTTGACGTTTCCTGGAATCATATATTAGCTTCATTGTGCAGATATTGAAGGGAGAGAGGCAAAGGAGCATACCGGCAGGGTAGTAGTTGCAGACGCTGTACCAAGCACCCATGGTAGGGTTCATCTTGCCAGGGGCGCAGTACTGGGCAGCGCAGCCGACTTGTGTGGAACCGACCCAGACGATCTGCGAATAGTGGCCCCATGCCTCGAAATTGGTGAAGTCAGGATTGGCCTGACCGTAGGCACTGGAAGGGTACAGTTCCAGCTCGCCATTGTACCACATTTCCGTGATGGCCTGTGCAAGGACAGTCTCCTCTGTCAGGGAGGAGGCATCGGTCGATGCGTACATGGCGATGTTCTGGCCGTAACCACCACCGCCAGGGGTACTGTCGATGACCATTAGCTTTTTTTTTTTTTTGACGAAGGGAAGAAAGAAAAGCAACAGTCCAATATGTGATAGCATTGGCAGTGGCACGGCAATACTCACAGGTCATGCGCAAACTTGCAAGATGCAGCAACAGTGGCGGCATACCCGGCGTAGTCGCTACCCCAGGTCATTGCCGGGGCAGAGTTGTTGGCCCGGTGGATGTTGTGGTGATAGACAGCAGTGCTGGCCAGGTCGGAGGGCTTAGCAGCAGCAGCAGCATCCTGGGTAGGAGCGGATGCGGCAGCGACCTTGACACTGGTGCTGGTGCTGGTGCTGGTCGGGGTCGGGTCAGGATCGGCGTTGATGGTGACCGTGACAGTTGGGACGGGAGGCGCTTGAACCTTGTTGGCGTTGGGGACGACATTGGCAGGGTTCTGGGCGGCAACGGTCTGATAGGTTGTGATCTCTTGGGTGACGGTGTAGTAGTCAATGACAGTCTCGACGACAATGTCGAGCTTGGGCAGGGCGGCGGCGATCGAGGCGCCAGAGACCAGGAGAAACGAGGACTTCATCTTGACGAATGACTGCAAAGATTTTGACGCGGAGGATGAGCAGAGGCTGAGTTGAGTGACAGCTGTGTTTGTTATCAGTACGATTTTTCTACTTCGACGTTGGTTCGAGGCAAGTGGAGTGAGTCAAGGGAGGGAGTGAGTGAGTGAGTGAGATGTGCAGTTGAGCTCAGATGCCCAAAATGAGCGTGCCGAAGCTGGGCTTCAGGGTAAAAGCAAATAAGAGACCGTGGGAAGAGAAGAAAAAATGAAGGTAATTTGAAAATCGCTGTAGCGTTGAGGAATTGGAAACTGTTTTTTTTTTCTGGCGACGGGAGGAATGCAGGGGATTTAGAGTCGACGCGGCAGCATGGCTTGTAGCGTTCCTCGCCCTCGGAGCGAGCTAGCGACCAGTGGTCTTTGTCCAGGGAACGGACTGGACCGAGAATGCCCAAGACTAATTACCAGGAATGCTTTGTGATGGGATGACGGTGTATAGGACGGAAAGGCCGGGAACAAAGCATCCGGGCGTAGCGGGAGTCTGGAGCGTACCTGGCGATCGATGTGCTTGTGAGTACGTCGAGATGTGCCTTTGAGTCTGATGGTGAGGGTGGGTGATATCCCGCGACTAGAGACAAGGCGACGGCGACAACTAGCCCTTCTTAAATCGCTTCCAGAAGCAGGCAGGTCCGGAACAGCACCTGGCTACCTAGGTAATTGTGAATCCTCAAGATGGGGACGGTGGTCTTGTGATCAATCTGTCTGGGGCGAGAGGAACCGAAGGAGGTCAGTCGTCGTATGAGACCTTGTGGCTCGGGGAAGCGGACACGAATCGAGACGGACGAGGACTCGAGGATGCGAGACACTGCAGAAGAGACTGGCTACGGTTGAATGGTCACGATAGGCGAGAGGGATCTGGATCTGGTGGATCTTGATCTGGGGAATTGGGTGAGGCCGAAGCTCGAGATGGGCGCTGGTGCTGGACCGCAGGGATGTCAAAAAAGAGTGTTGATGAAAAGAACGTGTATGCCGACAAGCAGCAAGTGAAGATATCAATCTTCAAGATGATGTTTTGGAAAGGAATGGACTGGCCCAAGACGATGTGCCTACTGACTTCCGTGGGGTCAAGGAGGGGAGGGAAGGGAAGGGAAGGGGGAGACGAGGTGGCGGGTATGCACTGCAGGTATAAGCCGGCTCTGGGCGTATAGACAGTCTACCTCACTTCACTCACCCTGCTTGTTCTTACCTGGCCTACCTGCATCAAACATGGCAGCCGGCTCTCACCCTGGCCCTGCATACCTGCAACTTTACCTGCAAGTCTATCGTCTTCCCGCCTTGGACTGCAGGTTGGTGCGCAGTGGCTCCCGCCTTTCCAAGATTGCCAGGGGTCAGGCCCGACCCAGGCAGGGGCCACTGAACCACCGAAGCAAGGGCCTCTCCTCCTTGGTCAGTGTGCTCAGCAGTCTGGGGGTATTTTTTGCCCGCCTTGGGTTGTTTGATGAGGCTGTCGTCAGCTTGCGAAGGCCGACTTGGCCCTCTCCTCACGCCCGCCGCCTTGACACTCGACCAGGTGGCATCTCCCTTGAGAAATTGCTTCGTGTCTCCTGATCTGTGCCACCGACTAGACAGCAGCCCACGGCGCCGGCCCCTCGAGCAATTTGAAATGCGTGAGGCCCAGACGCTGGGAGAGCCATCCGGTGCTTGCGAAGTGCCTTGGGGTTGGGATCACAAGGTGTGCATCTATCAACCTGCCGCACCCTGGCCCAAGCAGAGACCTCGGCCACGCCCACCTCGCTGTGAAACGACGACCAGCTTGGGTGTAATATGTCGGCAGCTGGGCACAGTCTAGGCTGGCAGTCGAGGTCAGGGAAACGGGGTGCCTTGGCTGTTCCATTGAATTTGTTTGTGGAAACACGTCCTGGGCTTTCCCCCGGCTCTTGGGATCTCATCACCGCTAACCTTGAAGGTAGTAGTAGTGATGATCAAGAACCAAGATATATCCCGCATGCTCCATCCAGTATTCTTCTATGGATTGAGCTCCTCGCTGACGCAGTACAGAGTACAGTACAGACAACGTATGGTCAAGGTCAAGGGGCCCAACGGCATTGACGCCGAATATCACTTCCTCCCTAGGTCATTTGAACCCTGACGACGAGCCCACTTCTCTCGACCTCTCCGATTGTGCCGCCTCCACCGCCCAAGGCAGATCGCGGCTGATTGACAGGGGCCAAGATGAAGAGTCAAATACCAAAGACCCAAACACCGACCTGCGGCGCTGGCCAACTTCGTCCTCTGATAGGAGAAAAGGCTTGGGAAGTTGGACGACCACTTCTACAGACACACCACACCACCCATCGCCGCTTTTCGAGCCCCTGCTTTGGCCTCGCTTTAGCGGCCGAACGGATGGCCCAGAAGCCCCTGACAGGCCGGGGTTGCCTGCAGGGCGCCATCGTGGGGCGCCTTTTCCCCAGTCCCCTCGCTCTGGTACCTGCAGATCAGACCAGCCAGGCCGGCTCTGGGCCTTGTCGCCTGCTGTCTACACACCAGCCGCCCGAGTGTCTTTTCTTGCGTCTGTGTGTGTGCGCTTGCCCAAGCAGATGGGGACGGACTCAGGACGGACTGACAACCGGTCGTCGCCCCCTCCGCGAAGACGCCCGATTCCTGAAACGGGGCTAATTTGGCAACCCCGGCCCGTGGCTCTGTCCAGGTTCATCCAAACAACCCCAGCAGGCCTCCCCCTGCCACCCCCATCCGATCTCCTTGCCGGGCGATCATTTGATCTTCTTTGGACCGCCCTGCAACTGCATCGCGCCCGTGTGCATATGGCGAGTGCAGTACGGTCCACAGGACGCACACACCACTGCAGTCCAGTCTTTCATCCCGGGGATCCACGACCTTGTGCGATCAAGCGCGTTGTAGTCGGTCGGAAAATACTACAGTACATGCGCACACATGCTTGTTTCCGTCACTTTTGTCCTCGATAAAGTTTGTGCTTGGCTTTGGCGGAACTTGTCATCTTGGGTCCTCGACCGACATCCGCAGGGATGCCGACTCGATGGACCAGGCGATCCTCGGCGATCTCTAGCTGAGGCTCCTCACCCGCTGTGCCATTGTGCACACACTCTGAACCTATATTGATGGCAACGAGTACCATCCTCCGCCCTCTGCGAGATGCCCGCCGCCGTGGCTTTATTTGAAGACTGCCAAGCACCCAATACAATACCCTGGGTGCACATGGCGTCGGCGAGACAACAGATGGCGGCGGCGCCTCTCGAGACTGGCCAGGGGACACCTCGTAAAATAGGTGCTGCTTCAGAAATCAATAGCCCAGCGCACTGGGCTGTTGGGGCAGCTCATCACAGAACCAGCATCTTAGGCAGCGTCAGGTAAGCATCCCAATGACCAAAAGAGGGTCTCTGCTGGTGTAGCAGGTGTATTTTACCTTGCCCCACGGGAGACAACAGAGCTGTCCCCATTGAGCAAGTCGACACTGGCACATGGCCGCCGAGAGAGCATTCCTTCATCAACATGACATTGGCCCCTTGAAACCACCAAGACTGGCCCCCTCCTGCCTGGCTTCCGCTGACAAGGAAATGAGCGCCCACTGGGGATGAGATCAGGTAAGAAACAGCAGCCTCTGCTCAAAAGCCATCCTGGCTTCCTCATTGGCGGGGCGTGCTGAACCGCTATTGTTTTGATTGCCGACAGGGGCACAGCCAAGAGCTGCGATGGGGCCCAACCGTGTCACCGGCGCCAAAGGAATACCAACGTCATCTCAAGTGGATGGCCCCTTACTCTCGAGTTGAGACTTACGCGGCGTCACCATTCCATGCGTCAATCAGCTCATGACCCGATAGCTCATGGATATCCTTTACTGGGCCGCCCCCACTCACTGGCCGCTTGCACGACGGTTCCCGTCACCGTTCCCCATTCACACCACGTTTTCGTGGTCAAGTTTGACCCGCGACTGGGGACCAAGGCTATTTGGAGTCTGTGGTATGGAACTGGCGATGTAGCATGGAAATCCCCCCTCTCCACCCCCAGAGCGATCCCAATTATGAGAGGCGCTATCTTCACATAGCACACGCCATGCTTGTCAGTGACCCGGAAAGACAAAAAGCCAGTCCTGGGGGGCATGGACCAAGACCAAGCCGGATTTCACATAAAGACGTAGTGTGGGGATGGTTCACCTGTCTTTTCTCATGACCATTGTTGCTGCGCTGGCGTATCACGCCCGGCCTGCTCCGCGACGCTGCCTGAACAGGACATTAGAAAGACGAATCTTCTGGACTTGTCTCGGATGTCCCTATAGGGATCATGCTGCACTACGGAAGCGTGTGAAGCATCAGACCGGACGTGCTCAACAATCTCCGTCTCTGGGATGGTTGTCTTGGATCCCGCAGGATCAGGCTTGATTCATCTCAAGTCTTGATGGCCAAGGATCTTTCAGACCTCGGCTTGCCATGTCATTGTCCTTCCTCAGAATCCCGCCTCCACTGTTTCCTGGCCCATGGAAGCACGGAGAACTATTTGTCAAGCCTGTGACTCCCCGAGTTTGAACGAAGCCGTACGAGACAATGTGCACATGGCGGTCGTCTTGACCACTGGTCTCGGCCTGATGATCCGAAGCTCAGTGAGTCGAGGCCTCACGAAAATTTTGGTCAAGCGTATCTAAGCTGATGGTGTCACAATCCAACATATTCCGCAGACACATCACACACGGTCCTCGTTGGAGTCATCCGACCTTGACTGAAGGATGAGGTACACCAGCCGAAGTTAAACAGTCTGACGTGAAGATGAATTCCAGCGCACGTCGCAAAGGATGAGTGAACTCGGCCACAAGCATGTGATGTAGACACATGCGAGACCTTGTGTCGTGGTCACAGATGTCGCCTCCGGTTCCCTTTCCCCCACGCCTGTCTGCAGTCATCCACGCCCAAAAGGGTCTGCCGTCCCAGCGGTGCCGGTGCCACAGCTTCGAGGAGAACGAGTAGCTCTTGTGTCTTCAGGAAAGGTGCGCGCACCCGGCTCGGCGGACGCCGCCACGGCTCCGCCGTGTCTTGCTCTCCAACTGAAAGAAGAAGCGGCTCCTCAAGGCCGAGAGATGACAAACTGATTCACGTTACCGCACGGTGGCTTGCCTCATCGTCCTCCCAGACCTCACTCTGCATGAAGATGTCGGCTTCCGGTCGCCTCGGGTGCCGTGGGCGAGGACATGGAAAATAGGAGTGCAGAAGGATGGATGGATGGATGGATGGATGGATGGATGGATGGATGGACAGAGCAAGCGAGCTTGGCCGGTAACACTAACATGTGCTCATTGCACGCCGATGCGGCGGAAATAAGACAAGACATGCTCAGAGACTGGCTGGCTGGCTGGGACAGTGTTTCGATTGTACTCAGCCGCCAGCAACGTCACCCTATACCTGTCTGTTGTTGAACTTACAAAACAGGACCTCCTGTCTAGTCGCTCATTCTGCTGCGACGCCGCGCACATAAGCCTTCCATGGGAAACTTTCCCACAATCTGTCAGTCCTAGCCCGCCCTGTCTCGGGGACGAAGAGGCAAGGGCTTCTGTTATTGGCTTCGTGCCCGTCCCCCTCGGGGCCAGCGAGTGACTCTTGAAAGAGGGCTAAAAGGGGGGGGGGGGCTTATGTGCTCCAGGCTGGAACCACCTCCGGGGAGTTCGTGCCGAATGCATGCTCGTGGTTCCCTAGCTATTGTGCACATGACAGCAATGAGGGCCTGGACCAAAGTTCGAAACAACGTGAGCGCGCACGAGGCTACGGCTACATGCCGCGGTTCCCTACGTTGGTGGCTGCGGCGCAACCCCCGATGTTGTGGAATGGCAGTGGGAGGGTGGCCACGCAACGACGGACAGCGCAGGGCATACACACATGCAACCCTAGTGGTGATGCTCCTGCGCTGGCCCGAGCCATGCAAGTGTCCGTGTGGTCTAGCTATACGCATGTCTACACCGAGTCAGACGCGCGTACCCGTGTACCCGTCCGACGTCCGGGTGGACCGACATTAATTGCTGCAGGAAGAAGAACTTGCCGACGGCAAATCCTTCCTGTTTGGCGGTGAGGTGTTTGTTTGCCAATGACTGTGCGCTTTTCCTCCCGCGGAGCCTTGGTGTACCTCCCCCCAACTGCGACATTGATGATGAACTTCATTGGGGGGTCCGCGCAGGTATTTCGCTGATCACTACATCCAAACACATCGCGGGAAACGTGGATGTGATTAGCCTCGGGTTGTATTCAGGCTCCGACGGGCAGGCGCACACCGGGAGGCCAACGCTTGATTTCCCCCACTACTCCGGGCAGCTTTCGCGTATGCGGGCGTTTCTTCGATGCTGGTTCCTGCTCTAATGATTATTCAAGTTTGGCAATTTTGCGGAAAACCTCATGGTCTCTCGTCCGGCCACGTAGTCGCGGTATCCGAACACAATCCTTCTTTTCAAGCTAGCAGGTGTTGTGATCAAAAATCTCCCCGTGCGAGCAACTCACCCCTTTCATAGCCTGCATGGAAACCGAGAGTCTCAATGTGTGGCTAGGCCTCATACATTCCTCGGCGTCAACGGCTTTGTCTTGTTGTCTTGTTTTAGTGCCAGATGAATCTCGCGGTCCATTTACTGTCCCGGGATCAGGATCAGTAAGGTACAACGACCAGTATGAACATCTGAACATTCGAGCCAGAAAATCGGCCCTTTCGATTACTCAAAGCTGTTGTTCTTCTCGATTCGTGCTGTGTCTAGAGAGTATGTACACACTTTTTGTGTTCCCCAGATAGCACCTTCGCCCGCGGAATTGTCGAGTAAACACCCTTTCCGATCTGATTCACCGCAAGCACGGTCTCTCTATGACGACTTCGCGTCTTCGTACTTGGCATGTGGCTGGTATGGGATCGGCGCGTGCGCATAGATCTGTTGTGACCGCAGGTGGACGGGGATCTTGCCGGCGGCGTCGGGGATGGTCTTTTCGAGTTTCTGTGATTGCTCGCGAGGTAAGCATTACTGAAAGCCAAGATGGGGTATGCCACTCCAGAGGCCAGACCTTGCCGTCTCAAGAGACCGGGACCAACATACCAGGTTGTGGAATACGCATTTGTTCAGCCGCCACTCAGCTGGCCGGCACTGCCAGAGCTGCTGATTGTTGTTGTCCAGGCACTCGTAATGGGTGCGGAACTCCTCAAGGCAGGACTTGTTGATATCTTCGATGCTGGAGTATCCGTCAGCGAGCAGCCCCCAGGGCAAGGCGTGCAGATATCCGCGCGGTATCCGTCTCCCTGGCCACGCGTTCGCCCGTGGCCGCCACGCGCCCGGCAGAAGGTAGCCAGTTCCGGGGTTGGTCGACAGAGTTTAAGATGGCATATGGTACGTACACGCTCCTCGCGCATCTGGTGACCCTCCGGCCCTCCTTCAGGCACTCGAACTCGCCCTTGCCGGGGTTCTCGGTCTTGCACTTCATGAAATCATCGTTGTAGTCCTTGCACCGGGCACCGATGAAGAAGGAAGCTGACAGGAGGGGTGCAGAGCTGGCGCCGAGCTCCTTGACCTTGGGGATCGAGTCGGGCAGAGGGGTCGTGTCGATGAGGTGCTTCTCGCTGAACCTGTGGTTGACAGTTAGGTTAGCCTTGCTGTTTCGAGATGCTCGCCGGCAACGCGGGGATTGACACGGAGGAGCTCCAGGTGTTTCTGAGACTCTGGTAGCTGGAACAAAGACCAATTGACTCACTGGGGGTTTCGCGACGCCATCTCTGCGTTGTTCGGGCTCGGGCTGAGGCTGTAAGGTGTAGGGACCCGCGGCTGAATGACGACGGCTGAGGGTGCTGGAGGTTGGGTGAGGTTTACCAACTCGAATGAGGCACGGCTTGATTGGCCAGTGCTATGCACAGGGGTGTGGGCCCCTTGCGCTGCCTGCCCGCCCAAGGCGCCAAGCCTTGGGTCAGACTGCAACTGCTTTGGGGACTTTTTCGAGCAGCTGCTTGGAGACGCGACCCCGACCTCAACATCAAAGGTACATCCTGATAGCTTGCAGACACGCGCCCTCTATCTGTCAGTACCGTGAAGCCACTTCGCAACGTCTTCGTAACCAAGTCGACTACGACCCATTCGTGTGCAAAACATCATCCCGTCCACCACATATTTGCTTTTTTTACCGCGGTCGGCGCAGCGGGGATGTGTTGATAGGAGGATAGCCCTTTGTTTTTCTACACCTCGCCGGCGTGGGCGACAACGACCCTCGCCGTAGTCCCTCCGCTATACGATCTCTCGACTGCAACCCCGCGAGAGTAGGATCATTAATCACACCGTATTGCGATGTCTCTCTTCGGGCAGTCCACCGGCGGCGCCTCGCTTTTCGGCGGCGGCAACACGAATACGCAAGCGAACCCCTTTGGACAGTCAACAGCAAGCCAGCAGCAACCCGCGCAAACACAAAGCTTCTTTGGCCAGACGAACAATACGAATTTCCTCCAGCAGCAGCAGCAGCAGCAGCAGCAGCAGCAGCAGCAGCAGGCTCCGCAGCTGGGCCAAAGCATTTTCGGGCAGCCGCAGAACAACCAAGCTGGCAACCAGGTCTTTCAACCTGGCGCTCAACCTGGCGCTCAACCACAACCTTGTATGTTAACCTACTTTCGCGGCCCTCGATTGAACCGACTTGCACCTTGACAGGACGCACTACGCTCCTTCCGCTGGTCCCTAAATTGACACGGCTAAAATGGCTAACTTGCGGCCCAATCACCTAGATGGCAGATCAATCCCCGACCAGATGAACCTGGTGTTCTCCAAGTGGAACCCAAATGATCCTGACTGCGTCTTCAAGTACTACTTCTACAACAAAGTCGACGATGCTCACGTCCCCTTCTACCACCCCCGCCAGGGCGAGGATCCAAAAGAGTGGGAAGAAGCGCTGCAGAACAAGCCCGCGCCAGGTCTGATGCCTGTGTTGGCCTGTGGTTTCGAGGCTGTCGCGGAGCGGCTTAAGGCGCAACGCGTCGCGATCGGCCACTTCAACCAGAGGCTGCACGAGATCAACAACTGCCTGGATGCGATCCTGTCGAAACACGACCTGGAGTGGAGCGTGCGCACGATCAACGCAAGGCGGAAACACGACGCCCTGCGGCGGCGGACACTTGTGCTGGCTAGAAAGGTGCAGGTCCTGCGGAATCGAGGATACGCGCTTTCGGGCGACGAGGATGAGCTGAGGATCAAGCTGGAGAACATGGAGAAGAGCGTGCAGGACCCAGCCGTCAACGCGAGACTGGAAGAGCTGTGGAGCCGGTTGATAATGCTCAGGGAGAGGGCGAACATCCTGCAATCAGAGCTGCAAAAGAGAGGGCTCGGCGAGGACCAGAGCCTGGGCGAGGAGGTTGAGGTCAGAGTCAAGAAGGTAAGATCATGCCGTGTCTGCCTGGATGCAGCTCGAAGCTGACCATCACTTGCACAGATTGTCGAGGACTACGAGAAGCAGCTCCAGCATCTCAAAAAGGAGACCGAGCTGATCAAGCATGACTTTGACGAATGGGAGAAGGAACACCCTCAATAGAGATGCTGGGAGCCTGCTCACCCACAGCTTTCAAAACGGTCCGGCCTGACCTAGTGCTCTGGCTTGAAGCTTGGGAGCCCCAGCTCCGCGAAAGTGCGATGCCGCAATGGCTTTAGGACCTGAACATCAAGCATGTTCGGTCTGGGGTCCTGTGCGGGCCGTAGCCGGGACATACGGAGATGCATGGAAAGGATTAGAGGCATGAGACGTGCCCGAATGTTTCCGGCCATTGATCAAGATGCTAGGTCGGTGACGCTTATTATACCCTGCACTTCCTGGTCGTCCATACGATCGAGCCCGCTTGCAGACGATCGTCAGTCTGGACGTCTGGCAACCTTTTGTGGTGGCAGAGATGTCGAGAACTGCCATGCCAGGCTCGGACATAGGTGCTGGTCGAGCCCCAACAAATCAACAAATAATATGAAGCGGCGCACAGTGGTCAAGCTCCGCCCAAGTCACTTGCAAAAAGAGAAACTCCCTTGGGGCAACATTCTTGTGTCAACCTGCCGCCCAAGAGACGGATGTGATTTATTACAATGTATATATCTATATAAGGGTATGTAAACAATGCGCCGGCCGCCTGGACGAGCTTCAAGAGACGGTAGTTTCAGGCAACTTCCAAGCAACCATGTCCTCCCGCACGTCGAACTCGTTGACCTCCCTCGCGCTCTTGAACCCACTCCTACCCCTCTCGCTCTCGATCGTAGCAGCGAGGCTGGACAAGCTCTCGCTCCGGCCGCGCATGCCCGAGCTGGGCGGCCGCCCACTGTCCTTGCTCCCGTCCCGCCTGTGTCCGCTTGGGGGGCGGGCCCCGGAGTGATGCGGAGGCGCGTGGTCGTGCCTCGCCGTCACGGTGTGCGCGCTCTCCCCGCTCCCGTGCCGCGAGTGCTGCCTCTTCTGCCCGCCCACGCCGCGCCTCTCGCTCGGCCGCAGGAACTCGTCGTCGGCCGCGCTGCCGCTGTCCTCGCGCCGGAGTCCAAGCCTCGCGCCGGCCCGGGACAGCGAGTGGCGCGAGCGGTGGTAGTGGCTGTTGTGGCGGTGGTGGTGGTGGTGGTGGTGGTGGCCCATGGGCGTGGCGTCGCCGGCGCCGGCCGTGGGGGACGCGACGGGCGAGTCGCCGTCGCCGGGCTCCCCGAAGCCGTCGCCGCCCTCGAAGATGTCCTCGATGCACTCGTCCGCGGGGAGCTCGCCGGGGGGGCAGGCCCAGCTGGCGGCCAGCGCGCGGCGGTACATGTCCTGCAGCTCGTAGACGTCGCGCGACTTGGAGTTGTTCTTGCCGATCGAGAACTGCGCGCTCAGGTTGCTGCTGCTCGGGTCCTGGGTGTCGTCCTGCAGGTGGAGGTGCCCGAACTCGGCCGCCCCCG
>LJJS01001743.1:3115-63028 GCA_001447215.1 Diaporthe aspalathi
AAAACTGCCGGTGACCTGATACTGCCGGCTATCTAATAAACCACGTTATTTAAAAATTATTTATATAAGATAAGTAAAAAGCTTTAAAAAGCTTTTTAATAAAAAAATAAATATTTTTAAAAAGCTAGCTTTTTAAAAATAATATAAAAACAGTTAATTTTTTTAAAAAATAAATAAAAAGGGAAAGGCTATTTAAATAGTTTTATAATTTAATAGTATATATTGCAACATTAGTAGTGCTAAAAAATAATTTTAAGCAGTTTAGCTTAGGGCATGGGCTGATAATTTCAGGTTTCAGATAATGGGATTCAGGTTAGATGCAACAGTGCAACATCTCAGGCTATGGACTTCAGGTGGGTTGAGCTAAGCAGTGGAGGCTGAGGAGCCCGATTAATATTAGTGGAGAAAATGCTAGAATCGCTTGTCACCCAACCCAGCGCTCAATCATGCTTTGGAAACTCCTAGGCGATGCACTTCTCTCCCGATCCGCTAATGTTCTCAATGCAGTAAAGGGCCTCTGATCCTTGATTTCCTTCTCCGGGAACCAGGACCCGTGCAAACCGTATGGCACTCGCTGCGGCAACCTCACTCTCGCGATGACATCCTTCATGGTCCTGGCGTCAATGATCCACAGTTCGCTGGTCGCAGTCTCGTCGCATTCACCACCCGGCCCCAGCTGGCCCTCGTCGAACACGTATGTCAGCAACCACCCGTCGTCCTCGCTCTGCCGCTCGCTTTCTCTCCGGGGCACGAAGCGTGGCTCCTGTGCGAACCACCCGTCAGGCATCTTGAACAACTTGATGGGATCGTTTGGGTCACGGCTTTCTCTGATCTCGGCCACAGTGCGAGTGTCAACACAGCCTCGTATCGGCTGTGGGGGTTGCTGGACACCGTGCTCGATCAGGGTTTTAACGTCGATCTTTGCGAGGTAATCGATCTTGGCCGCCTTGCCCAGGGCCACAGTGTACGACGCATATCCCGTTGAGCAGCCATACACGTAGCGCGCCTCCGTCATGGAGTGATTGGGAGAAAATGTCGGGAACTCGAACGAGATGGCGGACAATGCCCACTGGTGCCGGATCCGGTGGTCCGGCACGTCGGTGCCGTCGTTGGCGGACAAGGGAAAGTTGTAGTAGTACAGCCTACACTGCTCCTCTTCCGCATACTCCGGGGGAACAGGTTTGACCGCCGGCGTGGGCAAATTCCCAGCGCTGAACACCAGTGATGCGGATGTCAGCCTGCACGCGAGTAGATTGACAGATGTCTGCTGCAGTTTGGCGCCGTTCATCTCACCAGTGTGCGTGACAGTATCCCAGCAGTTTGCCGTGTGAAAAATGACACAAGGGTTTGTCTCGAACCACTGCACGAGGTCAGGTCGATACCGCGGGAAGACGCCGTAGCGGGCTCTGCCTCGCGAATCGTACGAGAGCACGGGGACGCCTCGGGCAAGATTCCTCGGATCGAGCGTAAGGGGGAGGTCGAGGATGACCGTATGCTTTCGAGAGGCGCCAAAGTCGTGCATCATTTTTGGTGCCTTGACTCCCGGGACTGGCATGGAGAGCCGGGGAGCGCTTGAATGTGGCTGCGAAGACGACAGCTTGGACCCGGACGGTGGGACAATGGAGTAGTAGCAGAACGGTTTGATGAATACGGCGTGGAACGCGATGAGCTCCTTCGTCACGGGGTCCACCCGTGGGTGGGCTGTTGTCCATTCCTTCATGAACGAGAGCGCACCGTTGCCGCCAAACCCTCCTGGGCTGGCCATATCTCGATGCCTAGGTTCATTCTCAGCACTGCGGCCGTTGAACCAACCAATTGTTTCCAGCCCTGGAAGAGCGAATCTCAGCGGGGGGCCACTCTCGCAGAGGGCCAATGCGCGACCGTCATGGTACAGGACCGAGGTGTTGGCGACGCTGATCTTCCTGATGGGGTACTTTGCTCGGGACAAGTGCGACATGACAACCAGCATCATGGTTCTGAGGATTGCCCACAGGATCGTGAAGAGCCCCAAGGCAGGATTGACCAAGGTTGCGATGCTAGGCAGAACAGGCCGCGTTAAGCCCCATTCATGCGTCCCAGTGGGTCGGGCCCTCCGCCTGGCGTAGGCATAGACATCTGTGAGCAGGAACTGGTTGACAAACTCTGGCTGGATCGTGGTGCCTTTCTCCCCGGTCCTCCGGAATAACACACCACTCAGCATGCCATCGCCGTCAAACCAGTGCGCATCCCGCCCAAGATCGTCGTTTGTGACGGGGTTGCCTCCGTTCCGCACGTACTGCCCGCCGCCCAAATCAAGTGGGAGAGAGCCCGAGTAATCACATGGTGTCAATGGAGTCGTCTTGTGGATCGGTGCAAAGTTTCCAGACAGATATCTGCAGTGGCATCATTAGTACCTGACTCGCCCACTCATGACTGCCACGCTTAGTCCTCGCCTACACGGCAATTATTATGTAGCTCTACTTACGGGTGCCGTTTTTCGCCCTGAGTCGACAACGTGAGGTGCTCTGCTTCTGGATCCATTCTTTCCAGCGTTACTCGTTGGAGTCGTCCTTCTTGAGGGGTCCACAACGCAGGCCCGCTGCGTGTGACGGTGCTGGTGGCTGGTGCCACCTTACTTGTATGAAGGCCAGTCACCGCAGACAATAGGAGAGCCTTCGGCAAGAAATGTGCCTAGTTATGACTGACCAGTTTGCTCACGATGATATGAATAGTGTCAAGGGCAGGTTTTAGGGCATGGTAATTTGGACATGGAAATTCAATTCCCCAGAAGGTCGCACACGGCATTCACGGATTGTTTGGCACGATGCACCTTGACATAACACTGGACAACCAATGACCTCATGCACTCTTAGGCTGGTTGGTGTCTTGGTATTGTCCCGTATTATACGCTCAGGCCGCTGTGCCCAGTACCACGTCCTCCTGGCTTGGCGTCACACACGTCTGCAGGCACAATACTTCAAGATTGTTTGGTGACTTTTTCATCACATCAAATATGAAGCAACGAGAAACAGTTCCTGACATTGAGATTTCTTCACATTGTCTGCCCTGGTTGGTATTCATGACAGGCTGGCTGCGTATCAGATTGTCGTCGTCATGCGGCCACGTAATATCGACAGAAATGAAGCGTACTATACGCTACGTAGGTAGCAATGTTCACCCCACATCCCATCGTCGCAAAACGCAATGCGGTCAGACTGCCCAGACGTTGAGATGGGGCATGCAGGAGCCCCCCCATTGGGTTTCACCTTTTCTTGGGTCATGAGTTTCGCTGGTGTCGTTTGCTGCTGCAAGTGTGAAAGTCAGGTGAGCCGCAGATTGGATGACGTACAAGACATGCCTGCTCGCTGCGGAGATATGCGTGGTGTCGGTCTCGGGGGCGTAGTACCCCAGCAGAATGGCTCTCCACGTTCAGGGTTCAAGGCTCAAGAAGTTCAGAGGCCCCTCTCGCGCCCAGGATCCAAGCTCAAGCGAGATCAGTCTGGGCCTTGCAGGCTCGATGGCCCTCCCTGCTGACCGATCACTCTACAGATCGACGTCCGGCTTGACTTTGGGCTCGCGGATTGCGGTCGGAATAAGCTTCTAAATCTCCAACGGATCGTCTTGGCCGTGGCCCGTCTCCACCGACCCGCCCTGCCCCGCGGGCGAGATGCCGACGACCTGATATTGCAGCAGGTGACAGCTGCGCAGATCTTGCTTGCTTCGGAGGATCTGGCCGTCCTCAAGCTCGGCAACCGTCGTGGCAGCCTTAATACCACCACGTTCGAGAAATAGCTTAACTAACCACGCCTCATTCGTGCCAGAGGGCCTTGCAGGTCCAACTTCCACGCGCGTTATCCGGTGTCGAGGCCCCCAATAAATTGAGATCTCACTAGGGCATCGAGAACCGACAAGACATTCCCACGATCGAGAGATTTCTCCGGACCCACTAACACGCCTATTATGTGGCCCCAGAAGGACGATCCGAGGCGCGGAACAGGCCCGCTGGGTTGGTTCTGCAGCCACCTATTATTCCCGAATGCCACGCTAGTATTTGACCAAAAAGAAGTCATGATATCATCATAAACAACATTTTTGACGTTCCATTGACGCGAGCCGCGGTAGAACACCGCGTTGATATTGCATGCTCTGCAAATTTCACCAAGGCTAACAAGTCCACAGGCGAAACGAGGTTTTGGCAAACATTTTCCCGGGGGCTGGGAGAGAGAGTACAGGTGTTGGACCTACGAAAGGGGCGGCGACCATAACCTAGGTAGGAAGTGCTGGCCCTTCCCAGCCCTAACTTGTGTTGTCTGAGGACATCCGGTGAAATCCCGAAGAAAGCTTCCTGCGATCAGCTCACTGCCCATCGCGACCTTGGCTGTTTGGGCCCCGTGCCACTGCTACTGTTCTCATATAATAGACTCCGAACCACATGCATGGTAGACGACAGACCAATCATAAGCCGTGATCCTGAACTCTCCACACCCCAACAGAGCCTTGCTGATCTGTCTCTTGTTGTTTCAAGATCACCATTTCAGGAGGTGAGCACATGCACTCGTTGGCACGAAATACTACCTCGACTAGGCACGCAGTAACACGTTGACGTGCGACTCAAGACACCAACTCAAAGCTGCAAGTCTCGATGATTGGGCAATTAGCTCTCGCGGCTTCGGCCCCAGCGCCACACCCACATATCTGCGTCTGATGAAGTGGTGGTGATACACCAGTGCCGGGCTGGCTAGTGCGGTCTACGGTCCTGTCTGTGGTTCACTCATACTCCAGGTCAAGATACTTGCCAAGACGTCATGGAGCATCCGAGCGACCCGCCGTCGCCAGCAACTTGCTAAGAAGGAACGGTGATCGACCCGTCACTACTAATGTGCCCTAAGGCTCGTCGAAACGGTGTCCCTCGAGGGCCCGTGGATGATCTCATGACGCTCAGCGCCGTTACCCCTTGGGTCACCGCCCTTCCTCGAGCTTCAAATACCCTTCCTTGCCCCAACCTTTTCGTTGGGATCAGTACGACACCATCCAGCCTGCATTTTCGTGATACCCAAACATAGATAGATATCTGTGATATCTCGGTACCATTACATTGCTGCCTCAGCTCACTCCTCAAACCATCGAAGCCAAAGCTTTCCTCGCACACCGCTAATCATGTCTGGGAACCAGGCGCTCAACGTCAACAGTGCTGTGGCACAACATGGCGACCTCGCCATCTCGGTCCGTGGCTCGGATTGGTACTTCACCGTCTGCGCGGTCATGGGCGCCTCCACCCTCATCTTCATGGGCCTTGCCTTCACCAAGCCGCAGACCCACCGGATCTTCCACTACATCACCGCCGGAATCACCGCCGTCGCCTGCATTGCCTACTGGTCCATGGCCTCTGACCTCGGCCAGGCCCCCATCCAGGCCGAGTTCGTGAGGCCGGGGCGCGCGGCCGTCGCCGCCGCCGGGACCCGGGAGATGTTCTACGTCCGCTACATCGACTGGTTCGTGACGACGCCGCTGCTCCTCACCGACCTCCTCCTCACCGCCGGCCTCCCCTGGCCTACCATCTTGATCACGGTCCTGGCGGACGAGATCATGATCGTCTGTGGGCTGGTCGGCGCCCTGACCCAGACAACATACAAGTGGGGTTACTTCGCCTTCGGCATGGCCGCGCTCTTCTTCGTCGCCTACGAGCTCGCCATCGACGGCCGCCGGCACGCCAACGCCCTCGGTGGTTCCGTCAAGAGCACCTTCCTGCAGTGCGGCGTGCTGACCCTGTTCCTCTGGTTCCTGTACCCGATTGCCTGGGGCCTGTCAGAGGGCGGCAATGTCATCCACCCGGACTCCGAGGCCATCTTCTACGGTGTCCTGGACATCTTCGCGAAGCCTGTCTTCGGCTTCTTGCTCATCTTCGGCCACAACAAGATCGACCCCGCCCAGCTTGGCCTCACCATGCATGAGCCCGGACAGCGCAGGAGCGAGAAGGGTATTGTGCATCCTGATGGCCCCGCTGCTGAGAACAACGGGACGACTGCCAACGTCTAAGTGGTGTGGTGAGAGGAGTGTCTGGCTCGATATGAGGCTAATTCGGAGCCAAAGAGCGCGTATCAAGTCCTTTGAAAGGATGAGACCCGGAGATAGGATGGGAGGTGGGCTGATGTCTAGCCGTTCGAGGTTGTGTCAATAATCTTAATCGGAGTGGATGCTCTTAGTTTTAATACACTGTTACGGATGTCAATGTCTGTCCCTTTTGTGGATATCAAATCACCAAGTCGAATTTTGACCTTGTGGTGCCATGTAGATGCCCCTGTACTGTCACTACTCAGAGAATTGAGCCACTTTTGTTGAATTTTAGAGCAGTACCAAAATTGAAGTCTACGACAGCCGATGACATGTGTTGACTAATGTGAGTGCATGAACCAATCAACGGTGTTAATACCGGAACGGCTGGGAAGTATTATTTTCTTGCGACAGGTTCATGACTGCCGTCGATACCCGTAGCACTGTGTTTTAAAGACGAACCTGTTCATATTGTGAAGTACGTTTACGATACACGGTTCCCATGTTTGCTCCGACCAGATGCTGTCACCCAGACAACAGCTTAAGAGCTATCGTATCACCGAAAGAGAAGTTGCTTCATGGGTAAAAAGAAGTTGCATGCTCAATAGCCGGCGATACAACCTGCAGTAATGTCATAATTTCTTAGCTACAGATTACCCACAAGTACTATTCCTAAACGATGAAGCGGAATGTATATTTTGGGGACTATTCAACTCACATGCGTATTCTGTGTGGTGCAATGGCTGTTGGAGACCATAGTCGGCTGTAAGGATGACGTTGAAAAGTCCCATCAGGTTCGAGATGTTTATGTGCTATAATCCTGTACGAAGTGTTTTTCTTTTACTCTGTCCCAGTCCACGTACGAATTGGAGAGCAATCCGCGAAGTGAGTCCGCATTATTGAGCACGATATCTTGTCCGGGTGCTGGGGGATACCTGCAGCGGCGAGCAGAAGCCTTGTCCACCACGGTCAGACTACGTCGCCGTCCGAGAGGAAAGGGAAAGTCGTTTCCCACGCAATCGACCTCGGCACCATGAAGAGCTTCTTCGTGAACTCTTGTTGTCACCATTGATTCTGACTCAGGAGCCTTAATAACCTGGCGCGGTGCCACCCACACAGTTCATACTCCCAGACAGCATGGCTGCAAAGCGACGTCATGTCAATGCCAGCTTGTGGTGGGCAGAGCCGGTCATAGGTGTGGCAGCCCAAAGTTCACCACCAAGATGTCATCCGGACGGTATACCTTTTTCTGGAAGGTATTGATCTTCATGCAGTCAACGAGTGAAGCCTGCACTTGTTCCAATTCCGGCCGGCCAAGAATATGTCGAGCCAATGATAAGGACGGATGTCCAGCAGTGGCAGTTTGACATAGTGAGCTTTAGATCCTACAAAGATGGTTGGACCGAGACCCCTTTTCATGCCGTTGGTGCTGCAGGATTCAATGGATCATTTGCTCTGGGCACAGGTACTCCTATTCCTACCGGGCAATAACACCCTGTTGAGTTCGCTGTAAAGTCATCTTCCTTCGAACAGATTTTGTGCACTGGCACCGCTATCAGAGTAGTCATTTGTCATATGTCACACGGATTCTTTGGGAACCGCCGGCCAAAGCGACAGTGAACTCCGAGTCCAAACAGTAAAACGATCTCAGGATCGAGCTACTGCGTGTGGTTTTGTCCATTCCTCCTTCTAGTTAGTATCTGGCTCCGAGCTCTTTCTCCCTGTCAATCTGCTCCTTGTCAATGACAATGACCGCCTTACCTTGTACTGTTCCACTGTTCACCACATCTAGCAGCTCCTCGATATATTCCAAGCCGGAGAAGATGTTGGTCTTGACTTTGATACCTGTAGCAGCAATGAAGCGAACCTGGAACACTGTCAGACGTGGTCTTTCACGTGCTGGTGGGCACAAGCAACTGATGAGGTCGAGACGCATCTCACGGATCCCCTTTCGACCCTAGCATGAGCCAATGGAGAGTTCTTGGAGTCTCTTACCATGGCGTTGCTCTCCCCAGGCGAGCTGACGACGCTTCCTTTGACCCTCACATCTCGGAAGACGAACTGATTGAAAGGAATGACGACGTCCTTTGGCTGAGCGATCTGCACCATAGTCGCATGCTTCTTGGTAATCGCACAGCCCAGCGCTGCAGCCGTAGGGGCATCCGAGAGGGTGACCGTGGCATCCACGCCTGGGTTGCCGGGATTCGCGTCCCGCGTAGAGTCGTGGACCTCCTTCAGCACTGCCTCTTGTCCCCGTCTCGCATCGATGACGACGTCTGCACCGAGGGCCTTGGAGATCTCCAGCCCGTCGTCTCTCGCATCGATGCCAATGACTCTCAATCCTTTCTTCTTGGCAAACTGCACCCCAAGATGTCCTAGCCCCCCTCCGCTGCCCACGATCGCCAGCCACTGTCCCTCCTTAATGTCGGCCTGTTCGACTCCGCGCCATACTGTCCTTCCGGCACAGGCCAGTGGCGCGGCGCTCAGGAAAGAAATCTCGTTGGGGAGTTTGGTACTCGTGCGCGCATCACAGACGGCATACTCGGCGAAGAACCCGTCGCGATGAACGCCGCAATGACCCTCGACGTCCTCGCAGTATTGTCTCCATCCCTCGTTGGGCCCAGTGCATTCGGGACATTTGCCGCAGGGATGGAAAGGTAGTCCACACATTACACGGTCGCCGGGCTTCAGGTCTGAGGACACGCCGGCAGCGACCACAGTGCCAGCACCTTCATGCGAAGCTGTCACCGGGAGAGGGGTGCCGAAGACCCCAGATTGTATCATACTGTCTGTGTGACAGTACGAAGCCACGGCGACCTTGACTAGGACGTCGTAGGCACCGAGGCTGGAAGGGTCCGGGGCACGTACCCGGTTGATCTGGTAGGGCTTGTTATATTCGACAACCTAGAGTAGCGTGTCAACTTTGCGTTCTAGACCCCCTGTGATATGTCTGGAATGGAACGAAAGCTAGTCACTTGCCTGAATGGCCGTCATTTCGTCGGGCACACGTGAAGCCATGGCGGTGGCTCGTGATATCTCGGAACGACTGCTCTGAACTTTCGCTCTCGAATCAAAGGTAGCACATTGAGTGTGGATGAAGTGATCTAGTCAAGGCCAAAGCGGGTTTCCACCCCTTCACTGCAGCGGGCAAGCCGGATAATCGATGATACAGAAGGACGCGGGGAAACAAACGCTGTGCGGTCCGCAATTTTGGAGATTGGGTTGAATGCGAAGCTTGGCTTGCAACGGCAGGTCGCCCAATACTTAACAGGTGAGGGGATGTTCATGACGTAGTCGGCCACATCGGCAATACGGACAGCAGCATCTGTAGACTTCTGTCAAATGTGAGACGGTGGAGCAGGATCCGACACCTGCAATCTTGGCGGGTGCCCAACCATTGAGGTGAGGTCAAGGACTGTGCTTCTTTTACCCCGGGCGCTCAATACTTGATGTAAGCCATGGTGTGGGATACTGGGATGGCCGGCTCAATTCTGTGTTTTAAAGTGTCTCGATGCCAACCAAGCGAACAACACCAAACACTTCGGTGAAAGACGAACCTGGCTAGCAACGCCGGAGGTGCATTTTTACGTGTAATTTCAGACAAGCAAGTCCTTCAATTTTACATCTTTTTTTTTTCGACGGAATATATTATCAAGGCGTTAACCATGGCATTCAACTTCACGCCTCGGTTTTCCACGAACCATGTGCGTTTGACAGGAGGAAACAAACGTAGGAGGCCAGAAGTGAAGCCGAACAGCTCATGTTGCCAAAGTAATGGCAGCACAATTTACGCTTCTCAAATGCATGATGCCTTATGGCTCATTTTCCTCCTTCTTGCATGCGAGGCTTGTAGGTAGAATAAATATTGATCTCTCGGTCCAGATGATGGACAGACATAAACGTGTTTGTCGATTTACTTGAGAGCAAGCCGCTAGACTGTCAATGGGGCAGCACTCGGAGTATTTGAGGCTAGTAATTCGGTAACGAGATATAAGGGACCGCCGCCCAAGGTGGTAAAACACTCAGCCTCCCATGGTGGGCAGCGACTGGTGGGAGGATTAAGCGAAGATTGAGTCGGCCGGAAATAGAGCCCTGTCATGGATACTGTACAGTGCGTGAGACCACTGCACCTATGTGCCCACAACCAAAGCCACTGCAGACCTCAGTTTTGGGGAGACCTTGGACACTCTTGAACTTGCACATGCACGTTCGTGAAGTCCTAGCCACGCCTTCAGGTGTGTCGAACGGAAGACTTCCTTCCCGTTGATCACGGGTTAACGGGGCCGGCGTGGCAGCCAAATGTATCTGAACGAGACCGCCCCATACTGTGCCTCGACGCGCATTATCGGTCCTCTTTTCTTGCGAGTCAGCCAGTTGTAATTCAAGCCTCACCGGTGCACTAGTCGGGTCCACAGCAGAGGGTGGAGCCCCACCGACTGCACATTTCGTCTTCTTTGCGCTGCTCCCGGAGATTGAGAACCGATAGATTGGACCAAGAGGTTCCGGATCCAGAAGCAGCCCCGCGGGCATCCCCTACTTTATCTTGCGATATCTGGGTCAGTTCCCCTCAGCTAGTCTGCACTCCACCTGCGATGCTGGTTAGCTGTACCCATCACATGCTCGACGGATTACGCCGTGCCGGTGACCAGGACGGACATTTTCCGTATATGAGGTGGATTGAGCCCGAACAACAGAATCACTTGTCTTCGCTTTTGGTCCCATCCTTCTAACGCATTCCTTCTCACTGGGCATGCGCGTGGTTGGCTCAGAGCCCGTACCGTCTGTTGCGTCCCCCAAGTCTGTTCCCTTCATGTCACTCTTTGAACAATACTTTCGACGTACATTTAATTTATATCAATAATAATGCTGTCCCATATTCTGCTCGCACTCGGCCCCGTGGGTGCCGTCGCGGCTTCTGCATATGCCCCGGCATCCTCCACCTGCCCCCGTGCCGGCCTCGTACGGTCTGCTGATGGCATTTCGGATCCGGAAGCTGCCTGGATCGCCGGGCGCAAGGCTGTGACAGACACGGCGCTCAAGACCTGGCTCGACACCGCCCTGCCCGAAGTGGACACCTCCAGCTTGCCGACACTGGCCCTCGCGGTGTCAGGCGGTGGCTTTAGGTCCCTACTCACCGGCGCCGGCGTGGTTCAGGCCTTGGACGGACGAGACAGCAATTCCAGCACGACCGGCCTGTACCAAGCCTTGACGTACCACGCTGGCCTGTCTGGCGGCGCTTGGTTGCTAAGCGCCCTTGCTGCTGGCGATTGGCCGACAATCTCGCAGCTCCGCGACAATGTGTGGGAGTCACAGTTCGCAGGAGGCATCCTGAACGCGAGCAGCGCCACGACCGTGGGCGACTATCAGCAAATCGCCGCGGACATCATAGCAAAGGGCTCGGCCGGCTTCCCAGTGTCGCTGACCGATCCGTGGGGGCGGATGCTTTCGTATCAGATCATGTCTGGCAGCGAGGGTGCCGTCGACGTCACGATGTCGGACATAGGCTCTCTGTCAACGTTCAAATCATTCGGCGCCCCGTTCCCGATAATTACTGCTTCCAAGATCACGCCCGACAGCGGGGAGTGCGAGCCGGGTGCGGATGAGTCCATCTATGAGTTCAACCCTTTCGAGTTTGGATCGTGGTCCGACGATATTTCCGCCTTCGTCCAGTCGGAATACCTGGGTAGCAACATCACCGCCGGCTCTGCATCCCAGTGCGTTACCGGGTTCGACAACATCGACTGGGTGCTGGGGACATCTTCTATGCTCTTGAATGAGTATATCTGCAATGCAAGCCTCGGCGTGGATGTCACGACCCTCTTCCCCAGCAGCATGATCACGGTTGTCGAGAAGTTCACCTCCGCCGACGAGTATGGCTACTCGCTCCTGCCCAACCCGTTCAAGGGGTTCAACTCGACCACCGCCACTCAGCCCAGTAGCATATCCAGCTCAGAGAACCTACACATTGTCGATGGTGGCGAGTCCGATCGTAACGTAAGTCACTCGCACAGGCCATGGGCAAGCACCGACAGGCATCAGGTGAGACAAAAGAGACTGACATGCACCTGACATAGGTCCCTCTGCTGCCTCTCATCGAGCCAACGCGCAACGTGAGCGTGGTCATCGTGAACGACAACTCTAACGACGAGGGCGGCTTCCCCGATGGTACACAAGTCGTCGCCGCATACGAAGCCACGCGGGCCGGCCGCCTGGCCGGGCGCTTCCCCGCCGTCCCTGCCGCGGGTGACTTCAGCACTTCCCGGGCACAATTCTTCGGGTGCGACGAGCCAGATGCCGTCACCGTCGTGTACCTGCCAAACTCGGAGTGGACGTTTGCTTCCAACACCGCCACGCTGAAGCTGACGTACACCAACGCCGAGACGAACTCCATGATATCGAACGGGAACCAGGTCGCGACGCAGGGGGGTGATGAATCATGGGGTGGCTGTCTTGCTTGCGGGATCATGCTCAAGGAGGTCGGGCGGTCAGGCCTGCCCAGCGGGTGCGAGGCTTGTCTGGAAGAATATTGCTGGTCGGCATAGTGAGCTGCAACTGGTGCGCCCACTGTTGAACTGTCGATGGAGTAAAATGGATCAGGTTATGGTGCTCAAGTAATCAATAATGATGATCACTTGTCAACGACCACTAACTAATTGGTTGGATCCACCACTATTATCCATCGTAAGAAACACCAGGCAACCGATATTAGTTTCAGAGCCAGGTGCACGATTAAAGTACCTGAATGTAACGTCATATGTCCCCTGCTTTTTCATACACAACAAATGCCGCCCGAACTGCGGAGGCGTTGATGAGGACTGCGGGCAGATGGTTATTCCCCTGCCGAGCTTAAGCTCGCGGCAGTTACCTAGGTATGTTAGCTTGCTCGGATTTACAGATTGGGGCTGACATTCAAGTTCCAAATCCTTCGCCCAACACCTCCTCGGCTTCTCCAGTTAGGTGTCATTGTTCATGCCTTGAAGCACCAGCATATTTTCCTTTGGACTGCAAGTGGGAGGTTCCTAAATCTGCCGGACAACATGGATCAGGAATCCGATTTCATGAGGAATTTCAAGCCTCCTCCATTCGTTCCGCCGGAAGACGCCGAGACACTCAAGGATCTCCAGTACTCCTCTGGCGGCCATGCCCGTCAGAGGCTGGATCTGTATCTGCCCAAGAATGGAGCGCCCGGCGACAGTCGTCTGCCCTTGATTGCCTATATTCATGGTACGCCGACTTTCACGCCCACACCATCCTGGCCATACGTCCTGTCGCTAAACCATATACGCAGGTGGTGCTTTTATGTTTGGCTCCAAAGAGTCACCTTGGATGCCCTCCCGCCTCATCTCCAAGGGCTATGCCATTGCCAGTCTTGACTATCGCCTCAGTGGTGACGCCGTCTTTCCAGCCGCTGTAGAGGACTGCAAGGCGGCTGTCAGGTGGCTGCGCGCTCACGCGGCACAGTACCGTCTCGACCCCCGCCGTTTCGTCGCCTTTGGGGAATCTGCAGGTGCGCACCACGCTTTGTTTCTGGGGGTTACCTCGCCAGCTGGCGTAGGAGACGAGTTCGATGTTGGCGACAACTTGGATCAGTCTAGTACCGTCCAGGGTGTGGTCGACTATTACAGCCCGTCAGACTTCCTACAGATGGATGGCCACGCCCCGGCAGATGGCAAGAAGTGCCCAAAACACGACCCGGCTGGAAGCCCGGAGTCCTTGTACTTGGGCGCGGTGGATGGAATCCAGAACTCCCCGGACAAGGCAGCGAGGGCAAACCCTATCACCTATCTCTCGGCCGACAAGGCCAAGAGTGTCCCTCCCTTTTTCATCGCGCATGATGTCGATGATCACGTTGTCCCATACCACCAGTCAGTCATACTCCACGAGGCCTTGGTGAAGGTCGGCGTACCGGTGTCTTTACATGCGGTGGAAGGTGCGGACCACGTGTTCGAAGGAATTTCTCGAGAGCATAGTGACTATCTAGACTCGAGGACGGACGAATTCCTGGCTAATATTTTTCATTAAGGTGGATGCCGTGCTCAAGCTGCAGATGCACAACCCATAGTTATGCAAGTCAAGGTCCTATGTTTGTCTTTTCATCCTGAACACCTTCATGATTAAGCATCCTCGGAAAGAGCAGTTTATTGGCTGTGTAGGGCACAGCATCCCGACAACCTTCTGACATGAAACCATATCTGTCGTCTGATTAAGACATGCCAATGCCTTCGGCCTTCACTGCCTACATATGTACTGAGTGGGCAGCGCATTCTCACAGGCGCTGAAATCTTTGGCGGAAATTTGTTCAAGCATTGTCTCATGGAAATACTGTACAACCAGGCGTGGGCCAACCCATGCAGTGACCAGTCGGCGCTAAGTATGATCGACGAGATCCGTTCATCACCGACTATCACTGGTTCTTCCCGAGGAGGCGGGATTTGGAGTACAAGGCATTTAGTCTTTTACCTTGATGCAACATGAGACGAAAAGCCGGCTTGGCCAAGAGTCTAACTCTCATGACTAGCAGCAGTCCAGGGAGCCGCGTAGCGGAACCCCTGAGACATGAGACAGCACACCTACACCCCGTGATGGTTACGGAGGTGGCTCAGCTGGCTTCGATACCACGCAGCAACGTTAAGCAGCTGGCTTTTCCTCACTCAAGCTTTCTGTCCAGCAAAATTGGCTTCCACTTGGAACCTAGCCCACCATGACTGCTGAGCTCCCGGCGGCACCACCACGGTAGGTATTTTGGGCCCAGCCGGATAGCAGTCCAACCCCAGGCCCACCGCGGCACGACCCTGAGTTAAAGTTGTAATAGGCTGAGACATGGTTGGGCCGGTAGCATTGAACATATCATGATGCTGTGCCTCGCTTCTTGTTCGACTTCGTCTTCTCGTTGGCCCCTACGTCCTCGTGCTGTCCGGGATACAGCGATCATTGGCTGAGCCATCTTTCATTTCTCGCCCAGGAGGCTCTTATTCATTCGTTCACTAAAGGGCTACGCCCTGATTTCGATCATTGACATTTGCGAATCCTTGAATGATCACTACCGCCATGCATCTCGTCAATCTGATTTGCCTGGTGACAACCGCCGCGGCTGTGAACACGCTGGGTGAGCTCCCCGAACCACTTGCACTAGACGCCACCGGTGATTCTTCAAACGGTGACCACTTCCTGGATCCACACTGACATCGATAGGGAGAAGTCGATCTTGGCTACGCCAGATACCAGGGCACAACAGTAGGGGTCGGGGTCAACCAATGGCTAGGTATGCGTTTCGCGGCACCGTCAGTGCCGCCGCTTCGGTTCTCAGCGCCCCAACCGCCACTCCAAGAGGCCGAGGTCCAGGACGCGACCAAAGAAGGTGCGCTATGTGTTTCGGCCAACAACCAGGAAGGGCTGCAGTTCGATTCTGAGCGGCAGCCCATGGCCGAGGACTGCCTCTTCGCCGCCGTGTACGCCCCGGCCAATGCAACCGAGCAGAGCATGCTGCCGATCCTCATGTTCATCTCGGGAGGGGGGTTCAGCTCCAACTCAAACGGAAACTTCAACGGGACCGGGTTGGTCGAGGCAAGCGGGGGCAACATGATTGTGGTCCGGGCCAACTACCGTGTGGGCATGCTGGGCTTCATCGGGGGAACACTTGTGGAGGCTGACACGAAGGGTGCGGTGGCAAACAACGGGCTCAACGACAGTGCGTAGGATCGTGTTTGTACTTGTATCGATTGCCTGCAAGCTAACACTCCGTGAAGTGATCGCAGCTGCGCGCTGGGTGCAGCAACATGCCACGAAGTTTGGCGGCAATCCAGACCATATCGTGGTCTCGGGGGCCTCATCCGGTGCCAACGCCATCGACGTTCTCCTCGCGGCCAACAACGGCACTGGCTTCCCAGGACTCTTCGTTGGAGCCATCGCGGAGAGCCCTGGCTGGGGAAGCGATGGCTTCTCTGCAGACCGTGACCAGGCCCTCACCAATAACCTCAACGCGACCGGCTGTCTCAACGCGACCGACCCCATCGATTGCATGCGGACGATGCCCATCGCCGAGTTCCAGAACAAGACGACCAAGGACGGTTGGGGCCCGACGGTGGAGGGCAAGCTCATCGCGGCGCCGCACTACCAGATGTTCGAACAGGGCCGCTTCCAGAACATACCCGTGATATACGGCTACGCGAGCGATGAGGCCACGCCGAGCTTCATATCCAACCAGACCGTCAACACCACCGAGGAGGTCGGCGCCGACATCCTCGGCACGGTCGGCAAGTCGATGACGGACGCCGAGCTCGCGGCCGTGATGGCAGCATACCCGGAGTCCCTCAACAGCGTCTCGGTCTTCGGGCGCGACGTGGCCGCGCGCAGCAACGCCTCGCTGCGCGAGGGCGGCGGCGCCCAGTGGCAGCGTGACGCGGCCATCAAGACGGAGCTCAAGGAGCACTGCATCTCCGCCTTCCTCAGCGACATGTACGCGAGCGCCGGTCAGGCGCGCAACTACGCGTACCGGTACAACATCCTCGACGAGACGGCGGGGGGCAGCGCGGACAAGGGCCTCTTCTCGCCGCACGTGAGCGAGCTCTACGCGGTCTGGGGCCGCAACAACACCGACGGCGGCGACCCGGGCTGCACGGGGCTCAACTCGACGGACCCGCTCTCGTGCGCCACGGGCGCCGAGATCGCGCAGGCGTACTGGGTCTCGTTCGTCCGCGCCCTCGACCCCAACACCTTCCGGCTTCCGGGCACCCCGGAGTGGGCCGCGTGGACCCTCGCGCAGCCCAACCGCGTCGTGCTCGACAACGCCGCCGCGAGCATGGAGCAGATGGGCGCCGCGGCGGGCGAGGTGCCCATCGGCGAGCCGCCCATGAACCAGCGCCAGAGGTGCCTCTCGCTGACGACGGGCCTGGCCAAGCGCATCAACCTGGGGCTCGGCGAGGGCCAGGCCCTGCCGGCCTTCGCCAACGTGACGAGGGCGGACCCGACCCTCGCCGTGCTGGGGTCCTCTGCCGGGGGTGCGGCGCCTGCACCCCCGGCCTCGGGAGCGGGCGGCTCGGGGTCCACTGGGGGCGACACGACCATAATCATTATCGAGACTCACGGCCAGGGCGGGAGCAACTCCTCAAGTGTGGCCAATAACAGCACCGGCGGCGACGCGACGACATCACTGGGGAGTGGTGTCAGCGTGGTCCCTCTGGGTACACTTTCCCCGAACGGGACGATGAACGGGACCAGGCCCCCGGTGGTAGTAAATAGCGCCCCCGGAGCCGCTCATGGGCTCAAGTCCTTTGCAGCTATCCTGATGGGAGGATTGATTCTTGCTGTTTGAGAAGTACCGTGACTATACCAGACTGCGGAAGGCGGCCGCCGTATTTGTTGGGCCGTGTTGATCCTCACAAGGAGGCCGGATTGGAAAGTTAACTCCAAACCAGGAGCCTCATGAGGTAGCTATTTACATGACCGTGGGGCATCTCCATATGCTCGGCTGCCTTGGGTACCTTTTTTAAGCTTGGGTGCAAGCAGGGCTTGTTCATCTAGGTTGTTTCGACAACCCTACGAGGGTACCTGACTGTGTCGTTTCTATTCCCAGGCCAGTAATGGCAGAGTCATTGGGCTATCCAGACTGCTCCTCATCCAAGGTTGGTAGTACTATTCGAAGTAAATTAAGCCGTTGGAATAGGTCCCTCCCAGCTGTACGGCAAGGCTGCTATATACTTGCGGAGGGTCCGAATACGAAGCAGATATGTAGTTGATGATCCTGCGAACCTCGCTCACACCTGCGCCCCTGGGCGGTAGTATCACTTGGCCGTCCATGATAAAACCCCCCGTCACATCCTCAACGGCACGGTAATCGCCGTAGGCCATATCGTACGCTAGATAGAGCAACGGAGGGACAGGCTCGAACATTGGGCTCTGGACGAACGCCTCGCCGAGGGGTCCATCCACCCCGCCGAAGGGCTCGACCAACATGCCGAGGTTACTGAGCGGATCAGGCTCGTCCCGGACATCCAGGTCGACCAGGACCTGATCAATGTCATCAGTAAAGCTCTTCATCGACAACCAAACATCGCCGGGCTAGAACTCGGTCTGCAGTTGAGGGTGGTCCTTGGCATAGGCCTCTAGGTCGAGGAAGATGGCATCCGACTCCGTCTTGCCAAGATGCTCCATGCGCTTCAAATCTTCGTGCTCCAGCTCTTCCATCTCCTCAAGCAGCTCATTTGTGCCATCGTCTTCCTTGTCCTTCTCGTCAGGCTCCATGGCCTTTTCGATTCCAGACGACTCGCCCACCAGGAGGAACTGGGCCTTGGGTACTAAGTGCTTGGGCTCGGTTCCCATCCACCGCAGGGAGCGGAACTCGTCTAGGACCTGATAAAAAGACACCGTGTCAGCTCACTGAAGCATCATAACAACATCGTACTCTTCAGCCTTACCTCTTGGGAGTATTCCGGGCCTTCTGGCAGGCTGGTATTGCCGGGTGCAGGATATTGGGGGTTTCTGGTGCTGAGGATCCAGCTACCCTTCTCCTTGAGGCCAAGGGTTGTCTGCACCTCTCCGAGTTCGTAGGGCTGGGTAATCATGTAGGCCAGGTGGCTCTCACGTCCGGTAGTGGTCATGGCGTAGACACCCTGAGCGAGCGGGACAGCCGGCGGGGAGTGCCTGACACCGGCCGTCTTGGTCTCGTAGTCGCTGGCAGGGAGGAAGTCGTTCTTCAGGTCCTCGAAGCTCATGTTGGTCTTCTCGACGAATGCAATCCAGCGTTCACGGCCGGTCTGTGGCAGCTTCTTCTTGGGCACGGCGATCAAGCGGGAGTTCCCGGCATCACCAATAGGCCCGTCGCCGAGCTTGGCGTCAGTTGGGATAGGGCGAAGCAGGACGAAGGTGCGTGCAATGTCCGAGACCTTGTCTGGGTGGTCGATGCCGACGCGCCCACGGATAAAGAAGTAGATGATGCCTATGAGTGTTGGCGAGGTCAGCAACCTTGCGCAGTGACGCTGTTGTCTCGTTGGCACAACTCATACCCTTCTCGAGCATATTGGACGGCGTGGACCTGTGGCGGCCGTGAGGCTCAACGGCAGACTTCTGTTGACTGGTGCTGTTGACCTCTGTCTTGGAATCGGCCTCGGACTCGGATGGGTCATGATTCTCTTCAACCTTGCCGTCGCTGCTGGCGTCTTTGCCCCCGGTGCCGTTCTTGTCACTGTTTTTCTCAATATGATTCCCAGGGGTCAGCCTAAGGGTCAGCATTGGGGTTGGTAGGGCAAACGGCAACTGTGAACAGCAGCTGTGAAGACTTGCCTCGTGATGATGTCATCCAAGGTTGTCTGTTGCTTGTCTTCAACCTTGATGGCCTTTGCTGGGCGGGTTTGGTCGGCATCGTCAAGCTCGCGCTTGTCGCCAGTGGTGGCATCTTGGGAATTGGTCATGGTGTGCGTTAGACGTGAGAAGATAATGACAGAGGCGGCTAATTTGATTGAACAAATATGGACGTGGATGTTGATATGGATGGATGTGGATATGAATGTCTACAGGTGGCTGCGTGCGGACATGAAGTTGAAGCGCGTTGTGTGCGAGGAGAAAAGTGCAAGTTGACATCTGGAACGCGTCAGAACGCGTCGACCACATGGTATAATATCTCTACCTAGGTAAGGTACATACCTAGCAACTTCCAATGGTTGTATCATAATACATCATCAAGTTGACTGGCGCGACGGGAAGCTGCTTTTGTGTGATGTCATCGGATCATCACCATCGACGCCCTCACCTTCGGCCCGATCACAGTTAATAATAGCTAGCTCATCAATGGTTAAGCCCAAGACCGTTCAGGTTTGCTTAGGACTACAAAAGCTAGGCCGTGCACCCTCCACGGGAATGATATGTTGTCTGGCGACGTCTGGGTCCCTCGACCATTGATCAATAGATATAACTGCCAATGTCGTCTCTAAGTGGTCGTCGGGATATTATTACTTCGTCCCTGCAGGTAGTTTGCAAGAATTACAATGTACACGACTGCTGGTTAAATGCTTGGTGTTCTGAAAGATGCACTTGGATCCGTAATGGATGAATGCAATGCTGTGCAGCATGCATTTGTCTACCTGTCGCCGCCTCTGCATCGTTGGCAGACACAGTCGAACCCCCACGTCTTCCTCAACAGCGTGCGCCGTTCCTCCCTCGCAATGTCCATGTCCTTGCCCAGGTACGAGATGCAGATCTCCTCGCCCGCCGCAATGTCCCTCCTGGCCCGGAACACCCACGTCCTCCCCACCCTCTCCTTGTCCGTGTTCGGGTCGCAGTTGTGGTTGAAGTAGGATGCCGACGGCCACACGCCCCAGCCGAAGAACTCACTCCCCTCGTCGTCCAGCGACCGGATCCCAAAGCTGTTGCGCACTTCCCTGCCCTTGGCTGTGGCCAACATGTCCGCGCTCGTCACCTGCGCGAGCCTCTCCGGCAGCACAAGCGCCAGGAAGTAGTAGGACGCGATGTGCCGCTCCAGGTCCGTCCGGGAGCTGTACGGCTGCGCGTCCCCCTCGAGAGCCAGCACGGCGGCCCACTGCTCCGGCTCCACGTGCCGGGCCACGACGGCGTTGAGCTGGAACGACACAACGTCCGCCGAGAATCGGCCGGCCTCCACCGATGCAGCCACCAGCCTCGTGAGCTCTTTCTCGGAGCGCCGCTGCTGGGTGGTGCCGCCCGTGCCTCGGAGCTTCCGGACTGACTCCTCGGCCATCTTCCACTCGCTTACGATCTCCGGTGCGGTCGGCCTCACCGCGCCCGCGAACTCGTCCGTGTTCGACCCCGACCTCTTCACCTGTGCCTCGAGCTGGCGCCACGCCTGCAGGCAGTCCGGGTCGTGCCGCCCGTTCCACTCCGCCTGACAGCGCTCCGAGCAGAACGACAGGCCGCGGCTGGCGTCACGGATGGGTAGTTTCCTCCCGCGATCGTACCAGAAACATTGCCAGCATACCTCGTTCCGATACTCCCTGAAAAGGACGTGGGCGGACAGGTCGCCGGCGACCCAGATCTCCGTTCCCCTGGTGATGTCCCGTCTTGCAAAAACGCCCCTGCCGGCACCTGGAGTCTCGCGAATGCTGAAGAGGTCGGACTGCGGCGCCTCTGAGATGTTGGCCATGGTAGCGTTCGAGGAGCCGTCAACGAGGTTAGCTCTATATTTCCGGAATGTCGCTGCTTTTATTTCTGGACTTTCTCAAGGCAAGGCGGGAGGAAATCTGGGTGTTGCCAGTATGGCGAGAGAATCAAAAATGATCCATTGAGGTCGTTGAGTAGTGTAGTCGGCGCTGCCCTGGCTGGTATGGTGGTGTGGTAAACACAGGTTCACGATGTGGATTAACATGTTGGGTGATGGCATTCACGAGTGGAAACGAACCCTGGAAAAGTCCGGAGACTAAAAAAATTTCCATGCCGTTTTGGTCAAGCGGATAGTGGCGCAAACTTGCCTCTTCACCGCTTGCTTATCGCACATGCTGCGTCACTCTTAATCGAGTCATTGGTCAGCCAGCCGTCTTGTGGTTTTGCGCTGGCAGGACAGGCGTAACTTAATGTGCGCTGTGCACTCTCTGAATGACGCTTAGGAGCACTCATCCCCAGGTAACGATGACACTCACTGCACATCACCAGGATACAAGTCGTCCGCATGTCAGTGGTCAAGTGGAGATCTCAATTGGTGGTCAGTGAATTGCTCCCCACAAAGCAACTTTCACGTTGCTCACTCGTGCATGTTTCAACGACTATACTACATCTCTAGCCTAGACACTGGGAAATGTAGTTGTCCTCCAAAGGGCGGACGAAGTTGAGCATCAGTCAAGGATTAGAACCGTCCTGAGTTAACATGGCTCTTTCACACCCGTGAAGCTACCAACGGGTGAACGGAACAAGTGAAGTCGGATAACTGAGACCAACTTAAAGCAATTAACTCCTTTTGTTTGATAAATGATCAAGGCAACGCCACTGGTAGCTACCTTCTCAATTTCCTACCTAGGTAGTGTTCACAATGTGTGGAAGCCTGAGCAAGGAAGAATTTGCTCAAGGCCAACCTTAAATCCCACAAGGGGCCCCGAGACTGTGTTCTTGGGCACGACACAGTCATTTTTAGCCCTCATCAATGATGGAAGGTGAGCTATCTTACCTACACGTATGACCCGAGGATCTCACACTGTTGTGGTGCCGTTTTCTCTCTTGTGAGTCGTACATATCAGTGACTTACAAGTAGCGGGGCTCTAAGTAAGCTCCGGAGCCTTGAAACAATGCGATCGTTTATGTGACTTGGTGCAGTGGCAAGTGGGCTCCGAGACGTCAAAGAATGCAGTATGATTTTACATTCCTGCGAAGGTGGTGATATGCTCTTGGGGTCAGTCCGATTTTCACGTTTTGCACTAACTTACCTCATTCTGGGTTGCTCTTCTGGGATAGAAAAGTGGGGAGGAGGATATCGTGAGCAATCAATCGTCGAAGCCTATGTATGAATCAGCCATCAGCCGAACGCGCATCCCCGGGTGAATGAGACCGCTCGAAAACATTCTGCAGCATAATAAGGTGTGATTCGAAGAGGGGCTCAACTAGCTCAAGGCACGTGTCCATCTTGAACGAATCCAGGACTTATACCTTAGGAAACTCACGTGTCAGGGGATATCACAGCAGGAAAGCTTTGTTCCATCCGCCGTAACACTCCATGCCAATCCAGGTTGTCTTGGCCGCTGACTCCTGGCAAACTTAGTCGCTCTCATTCGTTGGGGCAAAATAGCAGGGTCCAGTCTGCTGTAGCCGATAGCCGACCTAGGCGCTTCGGTTGCAGGCGGTGATGGGTCGACGGCCATCGCTTTACTTTCCTAGTAAACTACATACATATAAAAACGTACTGCTGCTGCCCACGCGTTTTATCTTGTGCTTACGTCCGTAGTCACGGGCTCTTCCGGTGGAGTTATAGGTACTCCAGGGTACAGTTCCCAGCCGGCAGGACGGGGACAAACATTGTTTCAAACCTCTTCCCCGCCCCGTTCCGACAGCACAGCGTCCACCTGCTGCAGCACAGCACAGCACAGCCGGGTCCACTTTAACCTGATGGCTGTGCTCGAAAATCCTTGACGTGTCAAGAGGGCCTCACAAGCCAAAGCTTCTGCCGCCGTACATATAGTTCCATCGCCCCCAGCATTCGGATTAAACCACCCCGTCAGGTTTGCACGTCCTTCAGTCATTTCATCCTGCACATCACAGCCGTGTCTCTTTACAACCTCAACATACCGATTCCCGTGCAGTCAAGATGGTCGGCCTGATCCCCAACACTCTCTTCCTGGTGGTCATCACCTCGACCCTCCTCGCCGGCCTCCGACGCGGGAGCGGCTTGACCTTCCAGACCCAGCAGATCCAGAACGCCACGGGTGCAAAGGCCGTCTCCGTCTACCTCGCTATTGGCGAGTGGGCATACGAGCGCCTCGTGGGCTTCGCGCGCGGCAGCCGCTACTTCAAGTACGACCCCAACGTCACGGTAGACGGGGTCAAAGACCAGGTGAACGAGTTCACAGAGGGCATCAAAGCGGCCGCGGAGCATTTCACCAAGAACGAATGATACGACCTGAGCTAGCGGCTGCCTGCCTGCCAGGCTCTGTGGGTGGAATTTGTGGGGTGCACACACCTGCTACTACTGCTCGGTCGCAGGCAGGCGTGGAGGCTCAGGGAGCCACGGGCATGGCGTATGCCGAAGCGATGATTGAGGAGAGCCATCGATGGGCCCGGGCGCCGCCTTCTTTCTGACCGGCCAGCCGGGGCCCTAGTGGCTGGGGAAAGTCAAATCACATGACGACCTGGTCAAACGGGGACACGACTGCCACAGGTGCGAGGTGCCAACGGACTTCTGTGGCATGACGGGGTAGACGATGCGGGCGCGACTCAGGCGTACACACGGTGCTTGTATGCTGGACTCATTTTCGGGGTGAATTGCAACATTAAGGGGGGTGCTGATAAGAAAAACTGGCAGTCTTGAGAGAAAATCTTACCGTACGTGATGCGCGTACTCTTCCACGGATGGACCTGTCCCCACCACACGGAATGCACAGTGGCTCCGAGCACATGGTATACTTGGCTTCCCAGTGCAAAGCCGCCCTAGCAACCTCAGAGCTGCCTGGCAAGGTGACCATGCCGCGGTGTTCACATTCACATCGTCTACGACTAGAAGGGTCGCACGCACTCAACGCGACTGGTGTAAACACAAGTAAATTAAATGGTTCCTCGTTTCTGCTTGGGTGTAATTCAAGCGGTGCCACGGAGTCGGCGCTCGGCGCTCGGCATTGGCATTGATCCTCTGAATCTATTGTCAGCAAAATGACCAAAAAAAGTCCTGCGATGACAAGGTGGAGGTAATTTTATAGCGAGCTGCCTCAATATCGCTCCGAACACGGAAAGATATTTCCAGGATGTTCCCATACTTGTTTTCCTTTACTCAACATCAAAGTTCTGGATTTTGTCTTCAAGCTGGCTTTGTTCTTGAGCCCACTTCAGTGAGAGCGCTGGGTACTTGTGCTGACCAGGACACGGTTGACTGACTTCTCGTCTCACTATCAACCCGGCCACAACCCAATTCGGTTGCCAGGCCAAGGCCCCCCTGAGAAGGTCGCCGTCATGACCCAGCCACCGATTGGAGAACTCCCGCTCGGCTATCGCCTGGAAACTGGCGTGCCTTCCATCACGGATTATCGCAACCTGCGCAAGTCAGCGGGACTCACCCCGGTCACCGAAGCACAAGCTGCTCCCGTGGCATCAGGCACCTGGTACGGCTGCCACATCACCTATCACGACAGCGACGATGGCCAACCACGAGTTGTGGCTATGGGGAGGATCATTAGCGATGGCGGGTGGTATTTCCACATTGCAGACATGGCCACTTTGCCAGAACACCAGAGGAAGGGGCTTGGAAAGGTTATCTTGCGGAACTTGATCGCCTACATTAAAAAGAAAAGTCCGCGTGATGGTATCCCTTACATCAATCTGTTTGCGGACCCTCCTGGACGGAGGCTGTACGAGAACAACGGATTTGTTGCTGCTGAACGCTTCGAAGAACTTGGAATGGTTCTGGACGGGGGGAAGAAAGATTGAGAATTGTGCTATCGGGTTAACTACAACATATATCCTGGCCCAAACAGGCCATGATCTCATGCAAAATCATATCCCGCAACTTAGGGAACGTCGACAACAGTCATTTCAATGGTATCCATGTACACCAGCTTGAATGGATCTCTGTTGAACACATTATTTGATACCTATATGTTGGCCGTTCTTTAGGCTTCTGACGAGATATAGTCAGGTTCCGGAGCAGAGACAGGAAGATTCGTAACCGAAGTATGAAAGATACTGTCAGCATATGATCACTGAGATCCAAGGTCAAGATGCAGCGAGCGAAAACTTCTCAAAACAACGAGAGCAAGTTCATACACAAGGAAGCACTGTATTAGCTTTTCCAGAACAAATAGCCCAACATATGGTCATTTTATTATTCAAGCTGCGCGTAATAAAGCCAGGTCTAACGAGATATGGGATTCTCCACAAGTTCTTGCCATTCTCAGTGCCGACTTCGTCTTATGCCATTGGAGAAGATACTCGAGCAGTGCGAGTTTGATACTTGAGTATAGATGAAAGCGAATTTGTGAGGACCATGTCTGCTCTGCTAGTCTTTATTTATTTCCAAGATAGTGAAGTTTTTCCAGCCGGCGGTCTTCCTAGCATGCTCTATCGCCTCATCATGCTGGTCCAGGGTAAATTCAGTGAGCTCACACCCGCTTTCAGGTCCGATCTTCAGCCGGCCCTGCTCGACCATGCGTATGACCTTCTCGTAGGTCTTCTTACTGGACATCCATTTCCCTTTGATCTGGATATCTTGGATCATGGTGAGGAGGTAGTTGAGAGGGAGCCCTGCGGTGGAGCCACCGCTGAGGATAATCCTGCCCTCGCGCTTGAGCGCCCGCGCCGCCGCCGCCATGTACGGCGCAGGCTCCGTCAGCTCCGCGGGGGTCCAGTCACTGTAGACCTCGGCCCCTGTGCCGTCCGGGGTCTTGCGAAGGATGGCGGCGGTGTCGGCCTCGACATCGCCCGTCATGACGACATAGCTCAGCTGCGGCGGGCTTCCGAGCTTCGCCCTCATCGCCTCGAGCTTCTTTTCGTTCCGGCCGAGGGCAATGACGTTTGCGCCAATCGCCAGCGCGACCTCGACGGCGGACCCGCCAAAGGCGCCGCCGGACGGGCCGATGATGACGGTCTCGGCGACCTTGACGTCCGCTGCTTCGATGATGGCACCGGCAGCGACTGCATAGAACGGGATGACCATCAACGCGCCCAGGGAATACCCAAGCTCGCCACACAGGCGCTTCTCGTTGAGGAGGTAGATGTTCTCCAGGGGCGACTTGTGGTAGCGCTGCAGGGTGCCGTCCCTCCACTCGCCTTGTATCAGCTTCTTGCTGCCCTCGGTCTGGCCGCCAATGTGCCCCGACATGATCATGGTATCGGGGTCGTCTCGCCCGCGGATGGCGCAGTCGATACAGACCAAGTCACCGGGCTTGATGCGCACGGCGTCATTGCCGACTTCGTGAACCCGGCCGATGCCGCCGGGGTGGGGAACACATGGCAGTGGGAAGTTTGGCAGGTTAAGTGCGCCGTTGTAGACGAGATGCATGTAAGCCGGGAGGGCAGTCACGAGGACCTCTGTGACGACTGTGCCGGTGGTTGCTGACGGGACAGGAAGAGGCACGATCTTGACAGGCTTGGAGTAGGATTCGAGCCACAGGCCCCGATTTGTGATTTGGTCTGAAGATCCCATTGTGGCCGTCGTGTTCCTCGCTTGAATGTTTCCGTGTTTCTCTGTAAATTCAAATATTGGTGGTGTATGTTATGTATGATGCAAGTCCCACGGCGAGTCCACAGCGCCTGGAAAACCGCGGTCAGGACGGACAGCTAGTTATAAAGCGTCGTGGTGTCGGTCTCTCGTTGCAGTTCCTCCTCTTCGGTCTGTTGACACAACCTTGAAGTCCGAGGTGCATGTTTGGGGATGGAGAATTGGAATCATGCCACTATGTAATCGGCCAGGCGGGCGTGGCAACATACCGAGTACCGTCGTATGGGGTCGGGGCCATGCTGCGTTGCATTTCCGGACTTCTGATAAGGCGCAAGTCAAAGGCCCCCGGGCATAACAAACTTTAGATGTTAGACACAGAGATACATATCCACACATTGAAATGCAGGTGATTGTGTCGGTATCTTACCTATATTTGGATCAAGTCTTGATTCAAAATCATGCCGCGGGTGATTTCAGCTTCTTGATTGGCTTGAACAGGTCTTTGACCTTCGTACCAAAGTCCTTGTACAGAGCAGTGATAGGGAGTGGACGCTGGTTCCAGGCACGCAGAGTTGGTGTGGTGTGACCAGTCCAGTGCTTCTGTGCCCTGGGGCTACCCAGGCGCAAATTTTAGTATCCGGGCATAGCTCTGCACTACCAAAACCCTTCTTGAAGTTAAAACTTCAACCACAATTTGCACACCAACTATATAAACTACAATATGATTTATTAATATAAATATATCACGATTCAAATGAGGAGTTTAATAATGTCTTCTTAAGCTTTAAATGTTTGGCGTTGCGAATTTATATTCATAGGCATAAGGGGGGAGTTTCTTACCGTAGCTAAGGGCGGATACTAAAAACTTCCGCCTACCTAGCTGGTCCCGGGGATAAGCAAAACTACAAGTGGTCAGCCTGGTCCATATATGCTCCGTGCACAGATAGACTTCGACTAGACTACTTGTGGAGTGCCCACGAAGAAAGGCAAAAGAGGACGCAGTCCGTCCGCGTGTGTGTTTGTGCTGTAGTGTATGGCCCTTGTGAGCTTTGCGCTGATATGTTGTCATAGCACCGTTTTCTACGCCAATGCAGTCAGCCAGAACAAGCTTGTACGCCCACCAACAATCATGCTAATCTGGTGCAGATGATGCAATCCGCATCTGCGGCAGCCCGGGAGGGGCTGAACCGTCTCGATTCGCAGCCGGCTGCAGTGGTGAGGAGAACATGATTACAAATGCGATGTTTCATCACCCAACCCACGGAACTATATATTCAGTTGAAGTGGTCTCCGCAACTAATAACATGCCGTATAACTGAGCTCTCCGGCTTGCCAAAAGAAAAGTCCCTTCGTAACATTTCAAGATTGCCTATTCGAAAGTATAAGCTAGGGATCGGCCAGGCGACTAAAACACCATCTACACGCACCGCAACATCACCATGGGTTCCAAGGGAGCAGCGATCAAGCTTTATACCAACCACGGATGCCCGTGTAAGTGCAGAACCTCGTCCCTCAAGCCTGGCACCGGTGCCGCCGTCCTAATCAAGCCCAGGGGCTCACCGTGCCCACATCACCCTGGCCGAACTTGGCCTCCCCTTCGAGGAGGAGATCATCGACCTCTCCACCCCGCGCACCCCCGAGTACCTCAAGGTCAACCCGCGCGGCCTGGTGCCCTCTCTGTCGTACAACGGCGAGATCATCACCGAGTCCGCGGTCGTCGCGCAGTTCCTCGCGGACGCGTACCCGTCCCACCTCCTCCCGGCCTCCTCGGACCCCAAGGGCCCGCTGACCAGGGCCCGCATCAACTTCTTCGTCGACGCGTGGTTCACCAAGGTCAACAGCTTCTGGTTCAAGTCGCTCTCCGCCAAGACGGAAGATGAGGCCAGCGCCAATGCGGAAGAGCTGGTCAAGGGCGTCGTCAAGGAGATCGAGCCCCTCTTGAAGGATGCTGGGCCTTTCTTTGGGGGCAGCGATAAGCTGACCCTCGCCGAGGCAAGTTGCAACCCCCGCGAGCAAGCTGTTGTCCGGGTGGTTGGCCGGTGCTGACAGTGTTCCAGGTGCTTACCGGCCCGTTCCTCTTGCGCATCAAGGTCTACGCCAAGGTGAGTGGACCCTTCCATGGATTCCGTGTGCGGGGTTTCGGAGTCGTAACATGGCTAATATATCCGAAAGCATGGACTCCTCCCATCCACTCTGACCACGGACTTGCAAGAGAGAGCGCCCAACTTCCACAAGTGGTCGGAAGCAGTGACTGCTTCGCCAAGCGTGACCGGGATCTTCAAGGAGGAAGAGAATGTGGCCAGGACCAAGGAGAGAATTGCAAAGGCCAAGGCTTAGCTTTGTCGAGCCTGCGGACACCAAAGTCGGAGACGGATCCTAGAATGAATATTTATGAAATGCAATACATTATTGAATTGGCAAACTCTCCTAAGCTCATCCTAGGATACTGCGAAGCCGTGCCACGTTCATATTTTGAAAAGAAAGGTCGATTCGAGTCAGAGAGAGAGAGGGCGCACTGGCGCCAGATGTTTTTTATACAGCATTGACTTCCGGCTCTCGAAATTATTTTGCCGTTGAAGTGTATCCGTAGTGGCGCTAGTAAGTCCATCTCACAGTTCACCCGTAGTTACAAGATATTCGGGTGTTGTCGGTGTCTTCCACTGCACTCACGGAATTCCGCCACTCACGGAGTTCTAGCAGTCAAGTGAGTAACTAGCAGTCAAGTGAGTCTCATGTTCTGATCACTATTTGGGGTAGCCTTTTCGCAAAAGCACCATTGCTTCGAGGAACAAAAACGGCTGCAACCGCCGTCTTCCATCTGGCTATCCTACCTCTCACAATGCCAGCGTCAGTTATATCGCTGAACGCATTTCTTCAGACACAGCTCTGGAGTATGTGCGTGTAATCATTGTCCAAGGCTGGACCGGCTTGCAAATAGCTCTTCAAATACAAAGTGTCACGGATGCAAGGCTTGTTTGACTTAGCTCGACGTAAGGAACACAGGCAGTGTTCATACAGAGTGGGCTTTGAAGGGAAATCAAGAATGATACGAGGAGACAGCATGAAGACAACAATTTGATAAATATTCGAGATTTCATTCTGGAGCATTTAATTTGCGTGAGAGCTAAAAAAGGAACAAATATAATGGCTAAAACACAAATGGTATCCGCTGGACATAAGAAATTGAAAAAAGTCCAAGAGCAAAATTTTCGACCACACCATGCGATAGTGCAGTCTTATTATGGCAGGCAGCGCCCCCCCCCCTTCGAACCAGACCAAGTCTCTTCGTCCAGTCTGCATAATCTGGTAGAGTAACATCACGAACCGGACCCTTGGCAAGATGTGTTTAGTCGCCAGGGGCCTTTCAGCTCTTCAGGTACTTCTCGTCCTTGGCTCGCCTCCGAGAATGACGGCGGCCCGCGCTGCGGCGTCGGTGGGCCGCGAAAGTCTCGTAGACCCAGTAGAATGTAGCAAGGGCCATGAGGGCAAAGGCAGCCCAGGAGAAGGCCTCGAACTTGCTACCAAGCTGCACCTCGAGGCCTATCTCGTCGCCACCCCTCTTCTGGATCTCCTCCTTGACCCTTTTGACGCCAACGGTGGTCAACAGGCTGCCGACCAGCAGGAACAACATCGCCAGAGCCGCGACCAAGAAGTTGGCAAGGGGGATCTTCCGGCCTCCGGAAGGGATGATGAACAGGGCGGCAGCGGCCCCGAGGATGGCAAGGCCGGAGAATGCGACGCCAAGGATGTACATGATGGCAAGAGCCCGGAACAACTTGGGCAGATCGTCCAGCTTGTCCTGCAGGTCATCTGTGATGCCCAGGTCGGAGATGCTCAGGTTGAGGGGCCCAACAGACAGTTCCTTGTCGAGCAATGCTGAGATGTTCATGTATGCTGCAAATGGGTCAGCAACCACCGCAGGGCGGCTGACGCACACACGGTGCGGCGATGGCCACGGAAAACTTACAAAAGTCCATGGGAGTGGTGCAGTTTGTGGTATTTTGCCAGGCGTTACTGGCAGTGGCATTAGGGGCATAGTTGCCCCTGCACGTGGTCATGACATGAAGGCTGTAGAACTGGTCGATGCCGAGCTCCTCGGCCAGCTTGTCGGCGATGTCATCACCGATGTCGTCGAGGATGCTGGCTGCCTCGCTCTCGAGGGAGCCGGCAATGGCAGTTGCTGAAGCCCTGACAGAACTGAACCAACCCCCCAGGCCACCACCGTCGTCATCAGAGGTGGGCGTGGGCGTCGGCGTGGCTGAGGTGGAGGAGGCATCGTCGTCGCTGATTATGTTTGTGATGAAATCGTGGCCGAGGGTGGACGTGTTGAAGACCACGATGTGGTACTCCTCCAAGGTGCCGGGATCCTTGCCGGCGAGCAAGGCCACCAGGGCGAGGGCGAAGGCCGCCATGGAGAAGACGAGCGGTAATCCTACGGAGAACTTCATGGTGACGGCGGCCCAAGCTGGCTGCTAGACGGCGGGTGGCGGCGATGGGTTCTAACTCAGGAAAGGGAGGGAACGAGAAGACGTGAGAGAACAATTTCACGGCGAGCACAAGATGATGACGAGACAAGGAGAGAACTTCTCGACACGAAGGGCCAGCTCGAAATAGAGGGGAGCGACCTGAAGTGCTGGATATATATGTGATCTCGAGCATATGGGACTTATCATAACAAGTGCGACGCCATGCAATGACAGGGCTTGTGGTGGATCACTTGAATCCAGCTGTGATCCATGCAGCCGTTGCAGGCCTGGCAGGCCTCCTGGCCGGGCTGCACGATGTCTGAGTCTCATAGCGCGACTGATAAAATGTCCTTGACTGCACGCACGCTTGTGCCGGCCTAGCCAAGAGCTCATAACACACAGTATATGGCCCGGGGGCAGTGGCTTGTTTTCCAAGGATGGAGGTGGATGCTGGCGTCACCGAAGGGACTCTAGGGGTGCATTCCAGCGGCCGACAGGGCAGAAAAGGGCGACTATGTCTGCTGGGGTAAGGCCATGGGCTTGGGCCGATGGGCGGGATTCATCTTGAATGGGGATGGGAGGTGGTGTGCTGCTGCGTGTGTGTGTGTGTGTGTTGTCCGATTACGTCGTTTCTGGGATAGGAGTATCGTGGCAGGCGGTAAAACTTGGCCTTGGTTGGCTGGGAGCAGCCAAGATTCGGGGACCTGCTTGCTTGCCAGCCTTGTTTGCAATCCATGGATGCGAGTTTGGGTCCCCTTTTCGGGAGCGGGAGTCATGAGAGATGGGGACTAGACCGCCGTCGTTCAGAGAAGACTGAGAAGATGGCGTCGGAGGTTGCAGCCGTCATCCTCGTCGGTTAGAATGAGAGACATGGGTGGTGACGAGACCTGACCAATGACCACGTCCAAATGAGCCAGATCCCCATGCGGATGTGCGTCATCGCCAGGGCGCCAGGCACGATCCATCCTACACCGCGTCGTTGGCCAGGCCGGCAGGGAGGGCAGCAAGGTCCAAGACAGGATAGATTCCTCCTCAGACCTGAAATGAGGCATGGCTAGATGAGGCCGTCGCTTGGTGCTACAGTCATGGCTGAACTGCCGAGCTCGCTTGACTCTGTTCAGGGTCCCGAGGTCCTCATAGTCAGTTAGTCAGTCTTCCCGCCAATCTGGGGGTCCAGGCAGGGTTCACACCACGAAGACCCACGAAACCAAGGCATCGTCTCTTGTCATATCACGCATCGCACAGGTGCTAGGCCATTGCTTTTTCCGGACTGCCTGCTGTGGGGCTGTTGCTGACGACTTGTGATAGAGCTGATGTTGTGAGTGTGCTGGTGTGTCAATGGGCGATTATCCAGAGGAGATTGACAGGAGAGGCAAGGCTGGCAGTCATCTTGAATATCACCATGATTATGATTGATTTGTCTGTCCGTCTTGTGAGGTGCAGCATCAGTCCAAGTCCCCTAACCCTTGTGACTGTGGGGCAACGCGATGTGCTGGGTACACCGGTACACTGGTACCTCTCGGCGCTGATAAGATAAGCTCCTCCACCTCCACACGCACACGATGCCTGCCGTGAGCGAATCATTCGTTGGGCAGGTCGTCGCCGCTCTTCAACCCGACCACACTCATCCTCGTCCCTCTTGAGACGCCCCCACTGAGATGAGTTGAGGTAACATAAACCGGCAGCTGACGTCGCCATCATGGGTGTCCAACCTGATCAGAGCGCCTACGCTGGCCATCCGTCTGCCTCTGCCTGTGCCTCTGCCTCTGCCTCCACCGACAACAGGCGAAAGCGAAAGCGCACCGCCACGGCTGGCCGCTCCTCTTCTCCCAGCGGTGCCACTTCTGCAACTGCCTCCTGGCACCAGGACGGCAGCAAAGGCGACGACGGAGGCGGTGGTGTGGACTTTGATGGATCTGCAATGCAGTCCAACGACAAGAAGAAGGCCAAGAAGGCCAAGGACCCCAGCCCTGCTGAACCTCCTGGTGAGAAGAGGCTCCGGAGGTCTGTCCCCCTCCTTCTGCTGCCATCTCATGGTCCTAGTTATCCCCATTATCGTTTTCAGCTCGTCGCCGGTTTCTGATATGAGCGTCTTCCGCCAGATTCCGCCCCAAGGCTCCCTCCTCGTTTCAATCCGTCTACGAACGCGCCACCACCCAGCGATTCTTCCTCCTCTCGAGAAGCCCATCTGGCACCCCCGAATGCCCCGAGGAGCTCTTCGAACTCACTGGTTCCACCGGAAACATCTACCGCGTACATATCCAGAAACAGCCAAACTGCAACTGCCCACACGGAAAGGCTGGCAACCAGTGCAAGCACATCGTCTGGTGCTTCAAGTCTATTCTCCGAGCTCCAGATGCCCTCACCTACCAGCTCGCTCTGCTTAGCACCGAGCTCCGGCACATCTTCGACCGCGCGCCTGCGCCGGCTGACAAGACCGGCGCCGGCGAGCAAAAGGACAACAACCGCAAAGCAGTCGACGGCGACTGCCCCATCTGCTTCGAGGAGATGCGGGCCGGATACGACAAGGAGCCGCTGGTCTGGTGCAGGGCCGCTTGTGGCCAAAACATCGTATGTGTGCCCTTCAACCTGACAGGTCTGGGCGTCGCAGCTTTGCTGACAGCTGTAATCTCAGCATAAGGAGTGCTTCGAGATGTGGGCTGCCACCAAGAAATCTGATGGTGGCGGCGGCAGCGCTGTGGTATCATGTCCGTACTGTCGGTCCGCCTGGGAAGGCGACAGTGACATGATCAATAAGATCAACACCTCCGGATCACCAAACTCGGACGGCTATGTGAATGTTGCCGACCAGCTTGGGATCAGCACCGAGCGAGACTACAGCACATATTCGACCTGGTGGGCCGGACATCCAAGTTATCGCGGTCGACGTCGGGGCAGGTTCTGACGGGGAGAGTTCGACTTCAAAAGCCACTTGATGAAGCTGGCCCGACCCCTGCCCATCTGACTGCCTGGGCAGACACGATGCTCTTGTTTCTGGATGCGTGGACGTGCAGCAAAGTTGGCTGAGTCCGTTCGGTGACTCGTCAGTCCGAGGTGGTTGGCTGTCCCATCTTCCCTTTCTAATGATTTCCCCTGAGTCCCTGATACCCACACTCTGCTTCCTGCACTGTCAATGTACAATATTCACTGCTTGCTTAATTTACATCTCACCGGGAATCATGACGGCAGGATTATGAAATGCATTTATTCAAAAACCAAGACACATATGTATACAGCCTATCTCTTGCCCAAACTCCGCGCCTGTCAAGGAAAGAAACAGTCTAGCTGGGTGGCCAGGTATCGCAGAGCCATGTATCACCACCGTGATCATGCCAGCATCACCACCAGGTATCTCTTCTAACGCCACGTCCCCCTTGCACATTCCGCGTGCGACCTCTTCTCAGCGGCCAACAGCTTAGTAGGACCGCTTCTTGAGCTTCTGGAGCTCCTTCTCCTTGGCGGCGACATATCTGGCGAAGTTGCGCCTCGCCTCAGCCCGGGCCGCCGCGGCCGGTACAGCCGGGGCGGTCGCGTTACCCGCGGTGGCAGCCTGGACCATCTGGAACGGGACGACGCCGCCGAACGGGCCGGCATTGGCGTCGTTCATGCACCGCATGAGGCAGACGTTGTCCTGGCCGGCAACAGTGCCCGTGCAGGTCTGGTCGGCGGGGACCGCAGCCGTCAGGGCCTGTTCGCTGGTCTGCGTGTCACGGCTGCGCGAGTTCTCTCCAGGCGGCATGTCCGTGACCTGGGCGGTCGTCCAAGTCTGACAAGGAACCCCAAAATCAGCTTCCCGGGTCGGGAAAGAAGGGGGGCATAGGATTGGCGGTGACTTACCTGGGCAGTGGCATCGTCGTTGATGGCACAGCTATAGGGCCCGCCTCCGTCGCCGTTGACCTGGTGCAGCACCATCTGCACCTCGCCGCCCTGGGTGACCTGTGGCAAGGCCTCGCCAGTCTCGCCCATGATGGCGGTTGTTCCGGCCTCGACGTTGTTGTCACCACCTTCGAGGGTCTCGCCCACGGTGTCGGCGGCCGCTCCCTTGAAGCGGGTCGAGTCCTGCTGGAACGGGTTCCGGCGGGTGCCGTCGCGGGGCGTCGCGCTGTCGATGCCCAGGGCCATGCCCTGGCCACCCGCATCGCCGGTAGCCCGGACGATGGCTGCGTGGCCGGCCACGAGCGGGGACAGGAGGGAGAGGAGGACGGCGGCGGTGAGGGTCTTGGAAGGCATGATGCTGATCTTGTTGGGGGACTCTTGTTTTTTTTAGGGATATATATCCGGGCGGTATGTGTAAAATTAAATTAGACGGCTGTTGGCGGTATTGACCGAGCAACGGGAATGGAAAGGAAATGGGAATTAAAAGGCAGGTCCGGCTGCTGATACTGGTGCTGATGCTGCTGATGCTGAAAGACTGAAGAAGCTCCTGATGATGGCTTCAATCAACTCATGAGCCCGACGTGGGAAGGCTGCCGGTTATATAGCCGGCATCGTTGGCAGCATCACGATGCCGACGCGAGATGGAGGGCACCTCAGGATCCAAACCCCCCTCGCGGCCTTACTGCGGCCTTCACATTCTCATTGCCCAGTCAAACCAGTATGAAGTGCCCTAAATTGATCAGATTGAAGCCCTCGTCACTATCCACCACAGTCGAGCACGCCTCAGCCATCAGACGTAGGTGTTGGACATTAGATGCCAACAGAAACCAAGCCACACAATAACCCCTATGACAGTCCATCTTTTCAAGCCCCTGAACAACTCCGGACACTCCAAGCCGGATCTCCTGTTGATCAACGGCAAGGCCCCAAACATCACCTTCTTGGCTCGACCCGCAGGTGATCAATCGCGGCCAAGGAAGGCTTAGCCCAGCCACCGTTCAAAGGCCGAGTCCTGCGGTGCAGCCACCATTGTCGCCCATGCTAGTTAAGAGTACGGCAGTCCACACCAGCGGCGGTCTTGGGCATGCAGGAACAAGCAGCACTGGCGGCGGTGGTGCACGCTCCAAACTGCCATGGCGCGTATGGCCACGGAGGTTTTTCGAGCGCACGCCACAGGGGGTTCTTGGAAAAGGCTTGAGAGGCATCAGGGCCAAGCTCGTTAGCCCCCAGAGCCAAGAGACAGAGGGGATGCTGTCTTATATGCCCCTCCACACTGCCGTCCGAGCGCCTTGTCCGCCCAGCCATTCGGCGACGGTGTGTGCGTGTGTTGTTTGGCCTGGAACCGGCCAAACGAATTTGCAGATCACTGTTTCTCTTGATCTTCCGTGGGCGAATCGCAAGTCTGCTGTGGCCAGGGCTAGTCCAGTCCGTGGGACCCCCCCCGCCCGCCCGGGGCCCTGGCTCTGCACGCCTCAGGCTGGCACGATGCGGTTCGTGGAATGGGCGGGCTTGGCTGAGACTTGGTGTGGGCAGTTGAGCCTCAACGTCGTAGGATGTGTGCTATGCATATATCACAACGTCGTTCTGAATGTCGATAAAACTTCATCCCATCATCGCCCGCCTTGATGGCTGCCTCCTGGGTGCGTTTCGGACGCGACTCGCGAAATGACAGGTGCGAGAGCACTGCATCGGATAACTAACCCGACAGTTGGCTGGGTTTGGCGGCATCGAGCCTGTCTCCCATGATGGGCCTCCGGCTTGGTGTCCACACTCAGTCTCAATCGCGAGAGGCAGGTGCGGAAGAAGATATTTCCAACAAGATTCTTTGGCACAAACTGATGTGTTATGGCGCTACCCTGCCATCGCAAACAATTCAATACATTGATGGCATTCCGTCCGTCCTCCAGACATATTGCCAGTGGAATATTCTCTTCGACGACGGGCCAATTGACACCAAACTGCTATTGCAGGAAATAATCGAAGAAAGGAAATCCGAAGAAGAAAAGAAAAGAAAAGAAAAGAAAAAAAAAACAGGTGCGGTAAGGATGGGACCGGGTCAGGCCGAAGACTGCAGCATCTGAGTGCTCAACTGCTTACCTAGGTACACTACCGGGATGCTTAGGTCAAGTGACAATAGATCCGATTGCGGAAACTTGAGGACTAAAGCAGCATTGATGTGGGCGTGAAGTGGAAACCAGGTCGAGACCTAGGTACCTCCGAGCTGTCACTCAGCTTCATTGGCGAAGTTCTGAGCTCGACCCCATACGACATTCCGACATCCCAACGGCGCATCATTGGGAAGCCCGATAGCTCATTCTCTCTCACAGCTCACGAGAGCCCTCAAATCTGCTCATGTGGTCTCTCATTGAACCATAACCTTAGCTGTCCTGCCTGGTACTAGGCATGTTTCCCCCCGAAAACATAGTGTGTTGCCACAGGTTTGTGATTACTAGTGGAAGTATTTGAAGCAGCAGAGTTCTAATTTTGCCACCAAAAGTACCCAGCGGTCCGAGAAGACGAGTCTTTTTATTGTTGTCACAAATCGCACAATACGTGAGTAGATTCCGGAAAATACGAACAAGCACCGAGACGTCCGGACCCAAATGCCAGTAAAAATAGTCGAGCAGGGTGCCAGCTATTCATGTACTGACGCATGGTAAAAGTCTAGAACCAAATGCCAATAAGCCTGAGCAATGAGCCGGAATACTTACTGCCAGCCGCGTACTCTGCTGAGGAACCTGTTTGGATCGTCCAGTGATCGCGCGTCAGCCAAGTCGATGCGGAGGTTGCGACTTGGACATCTGCAAGTGTGTCACCGAAGGTGTTGACGGGTGCTACTGTATTCCAGTGGTCAAACCTCACAAAGGTATGTGATTAAATTCATGAATTGTCTATGTGATGCAATTCTTGGACCGTCTCTTTCCTTAGACATGCCTTTCCCGTTGTGCTGTTTGCCTAGTTATCGCCCCCAAAGACGCCCTCAAAACCCCCAGCTTTTGTGCCGAGTTATCCAAAGCAAATGACCCACCATCATAAACGCCTGTCCCTTCCATGTGGATGAAATGCTCATTTAGGTGCAACCAAGAGGTCTCCCAAAATCTATTGCCACATGGGCCGTTGCGAGTGCCCGGCCCTCGACGACATGACCAGCATTTCGAACCCTTCCACCCTATTCCTCAGGGCAGAGTTCTCCTTGGCCAGCGCCCTGTTCTTCCTCTCCAGGTGGGCAATGTACTCGGTGGCCTTGCTCAGGATGGTGGCCTTGTTGAGCTTGTGCGCGGGCGTCACCCCGCAGAGGTCGTCGTCCATGTCCAGCCCCGCCTCGGCCTTGATCTCGTCCATTATGTTGCCGGGGTTGTTGACCTCGTCGTCGGCGTGCTCCAGCCTGTGCACCATGACCCGCAGGGCCGGGACGCTGTCGCGCAGGGCGGCGATCTTGTCGTTGAGGTTGGTCCGGTACCGCTTCTCGATCATGTTGTGTGCTGTCTTCTTGGGGCCGAGCGCAGGCTTGGAGGCGGTGGTGGTGGTGGAAGGGGATTCCTCTTTGATGGACGGCGCTGTGTGGCGGCGCTGAGGGGGTGGCGGTGAGCAGGACGAACGAGGTGACGATGGCGACGACGCGTCGTCGTCTGACGAGGACTTCCTCTTGAGGTTCGCGCGGGCGGGATACCTCCTTTGTTGGTTTGCTTGTGTGGGTTCTGGGGGTTTAGGAAGGCCTGTGCTGGGGGCCTGGGCAAGGGCCGAGGGCTGTTGGCGCGGAGGCATGGCCAGATTCTGTGGTGACTGGAACAGGGGCCTTGTGTCGTTGACGCCCTCACTGCCAAACTGCACAACGTCGTCCATCCCAGGGTTGGAAACGTCCATGTGGTTCAGTTCTGGGCTCATGATAGGGATGGCCGACAGGTCCGGGCTGTCGAGGAGCTCGCTCTTGAGGAAGAAGTCGGAGTCGGGAGACTGCTCAAGCTTATCCCAAGAGGTCCAGTCGTCTCCCGTGGTGAAGGACGAGGCGAAGCCCGGGAATATGGGGGAGACCGGGGATGTAGATCCCGGAGACGGTGCCGAGTCGGTGGTGAGCTCAGCGGCACTCCAGTCCTCTATCGAGTTATAGAGGGGGAGGTTGAAGTTTGTCTGGTTGTTCTAGGTGGGCGAGGCAAGATGTCAGAAGGCCTGGCCGCTATAAAGTGACGGGATGCAGAAGTCGGACGAGCGTGACGGGGGAGCGATGATATAGGAAAGAGAAAGGTAGTGATCTGACAGGCCCGAGTGGGTCTGCGGGTCCCCTCAGCAGCAAAGGACTATAGTAAAGCATGCTTCGCAGGTCCGCTGATGCCAGCAACAGCAGACCATGGGGGCATAATTCAAGCGAGGAATAGGCTTATTCAAGGAGGGGTAGAAACCCAAAGACGGCAGAGAGTGGACCACCTGGGCCCGGGCTTGGGAGCCAGAACTGACCTGTTGTCGTTTGATGGTGGACGCCTGGGGTTGAAGGTAGGAGCCAAACAGCATGGATTGTTGGCTGACGCCTGCTAGGTCCGATATATCGAAATTGTCCATTTGATTAGATTGGTCGACTGGGGGATATATTCCCAGGTGGTGATGCGAGCTGGTTTGGGAATGTTCTGATTCTGATTCTGATGCCGCGCTGGGGTGGGTTTGCCCTTCTAGAGTCTTCCTTTTTTTTCTGCTGGCTCAAGCCACGGCAAGTAGATGACGGATGACAGGGGGGTGGCGTGTCAGTGTAGAGGCTGATATCGAATGGTTGTTGATTTATTGTAGGATGTTGTGTGGATGGCGGTTGGTATGTGTAGAGACAAAAAGGCGTGATAATGGTGCTGTATCTGGGTGGTGTTTTGCCTGTGAGATGGCGATCTATACTGATTGATGTACTGGTGGTGGGATGATGATACTTCAAGGCCGTTGGGTGCACATAACAGCGAGCAGAAGCACCGCAATAGATATACCCGACCTGGCATCGCAGATTTCCGTTGCGTACCATGTCTACTCGGGCTCTTTCGGCGGCCATGGGGGGAGAAAAAACCACGGCGACGGGCCTTGACATGCTCGTACTGCTTTGGTGAGGATGCGCCGTTGGAGAGGCAGGGCAGGGGTCGCGGGCTGGATCTGCTGTGCGACATGTGGAGCAGTCAACTTTCGATTTCGGGCCCGGCATCATACGAGTGTAAATCATGGGGATAACTGGATGACCGGCCACGCGCCCCCAGTCGAGGCCGAGCGCGGACTCAGCCCAAGATGGCCCATGCTGCCAAAGCCTGCCATAGTATGCACATGTGCCCAGGAGAAGTGACGGAGACCTGCACCCTCCCGGCCCTTGTTCTCCCGGCCCTTGTTTTCCCGCCCAACCATGGAGTGAGGACTGTGATTGGAATACAACCAAAGCCATGTGGCCATCCGGCGGCCTTACAGCGGCCTCGCTCTACTATGGTACGCTGTGAGATACCTTCGGTGCTTGCGCCGGGGTTCCGTTTTCTAGCGCGAACATGTCTGGAGGTTTTGTCCCTGTCGATGGATGATTGTGCCTTTGGCGGGCGAGCCTGGACCCGGTACATATCCCATGATATGTAGACTACTGTTGTTGAGGAGTTCATCACGAGGCGGAACTGACAATCCACCTTTCGTACTGACTTTAGCAGACGTCCAGCCGGCGACTCAGGACCTCGATGTGCTTAGTCGCCGTTTCGCAGCAGCCCAGATCTGCTGTGGCGACTTCCGGACCTCTAAACCTTAGAAGCGCGTGTCACTGCTTGATCGTCAGCCCAGACAGCGGCTGGCCCCGTCAAGTCGCATTGGGAACGGTCGCTAAGGGCTCCGCTGCAGCTGCCAGGTGGAGTCCTGTTCACTAGGTATGGAATTCCAGTTCTTCCCGACCAGGGATGGGAAGCATGGATGGAGCTTTCTCATCTCCCCGAATCAAGCGATGCTGCATCGCATCGATGATGAGATGAGCGTCGCAATCCAAGAAGCAAAGAAAAGCACAACAACCAAGGTACGGCTACATGGGATACTCCTGCACCTTGCAGAGGCCGCGGCAACATTTTCCTCGCTTGACACATCTACCTTGCAAGACTCCATCGCGAATCGAGATTCCAGTAATCGCGAGCGCGGATGGGGCTTCGATCGCACCCGAAGACTCCCGGCCCGGTCGATAAATCAGGAGAGAGAAGAAACTTTGGTGCCCGGCAGCGAGCGACAATGGGCGAGCCGGGGGGGGGGGCACGGGTTACTCACTGATAGCCTTGGAACGGGGCCTGGCCAGGGCCAGATGGTCCGGTGCTGCAGCGTCAAAGTCTGGTCGTCTTGGCTCGACACGGCAATCCTTCGCAAATGCCCGTCTGCGACTCGACGAGTATCTGACAGAATCCCATCCCGCAGGCCACAGCCGAGGTTTCATTTTCTTTCCTCGGGACCCTGCTAACCGCCATGGCAGCTAGCGATATCACTGATCTGGGGGGGGGGGTATGGCCTTCGCCTTTTACGCGATAGTGAAGGGTCCCGGATGAACGGAGACAGCTAGGGCGCCGGCTCCACATGCCTTGCCTGTGCCCTCCGACGGACGGTCCAGAACCACCTGGCCATATTTGCTGCAACATCGCACACAGCCGAATGGCCACACAGGAGACCAAGAAAAAAAAAGAAGAAAAAAAAAAAAGACCTTGCGGATGGCCATGCTAGAACGTATCTCCAATGATCATTCTTCCCCGGAGTCTTGCAGTGGGGCTTGTGCCGCTGCCACAGGGCAGATCAGACTTCCAAGGTTCCCATGGAAAGGGGGCTTCCTGGCGGCCAAGGCCGCGATTAGATCAGCTCGGTTCACCATCTTCCCTCCAACACGCTACTCCGGCTGCAGGTGCTCAAAAAGTGGCGTGATCCTGCAGGGTGGGGCGAAACCAAACGGATTAACTGACCATCAGCTCGAGACCGTGTCTTTTCGCGAATGCATGTGCCCGACCGAAAAGCAACCCGTCGGCCAACCCGGGTTAGAATCAGGACCAATTACATAACGCAGCAATCATTTTTTTCCTGGAGACCTTTTGCATTCCTGCATAGTACCATGCTAAAAAGAGAGCGGGCTCGCATAGCTGGAAGACTCGTGTGGGGTCTGATGGTCTGCCCCTGGCGCCGGGTAGACTCATCATCGACGTATCTATAGATCTTGGTCTCCACTTATGTTCCCGGATAAGTTAGCCCAACTCGGTCTTTGGCGAAGACGAAGAGCGCTCACATAGAAGCCGCCTTTGATCTGCTCAAATTAGGTACTCCGTTGACATCGTCTCAACCTTGAAGTTCATTGTGCAGTCAGTCACTGTGATTGGATTTTCGAGGTATGTAGGCGCATGCACTGCCTACTGATTGCAGGCGTCTCTAGTTCCACGGTGATAATGACAGCACTTCCGTGCTGTGTTCTAGTTAAAAAGAACTCCGGTGATAGAAACGGTGTACACATCGTCCGTTAAGAAGGGAAAGAAAGAAAACGCAGCCGTGACTGGATTTCCTGCATATGAAGGGCCACGGGGCGGTGCTTGTTACAGCTAGACTCGGTAACTACTGATGCCTGCAGGTAAAACGCAAGGCTGAGTAACCCAGAGCACCGCTGCCAGTAGAACAAAACGTGCAGCAGGGACCGTGAAAGCATAGAATTCCTGTGCAGAGTTCAAGACCATACGTGGAATTCACTCCAATTCCCTGAACTCGGGCAAGACACAAACGGTGACTCAGTTATTCACTTGGGTTGGGACTACACACCAAGGCGAATGACTTATAAGAGCAGGCTCTGCTTTACGAAGAGAGGAAATCCAATTAGACACCCTGACATGGCTCATGTGGTTCCGGAGCTGCTGATGTCTTTATATTATGGAAGCAGTAGTATGAAAGAACTGTACCGCATCAGGTCAGAGATAGATGGTGTGAACGCAGGTAGCCAGCTTCTTTCTTTAATCCGGTGATAATAACCATTATGAAGAGCTGCACCTAAATTAGTCCCTTCATGTAGATACCAAGATTGAGGACAAGCATGATACAAGACAGACGATGTTATTCAAAATAGTTATTCTTGTTATCACGAAGAAAACAGGAGCAGCCTCGTTACAAGGCTTCCAACAGCTCGCATGTAGACTACTGAGGACCGTCAGCACGAGCACTTGACATCTGGAGTAGCCCCAGCCCAAGACCAACGTCCCGATGAATAATTCAGAGTGGCCCAAGACGGGCATTCATGGGAGCTTGCTAATTTAATTATCCACTCCTTGTAAGCAGCACTCCGGGCAACTCCACTTGATTGGGTGCTGCGGCTCAGCACCGGAATTTGAGCGCCCCAGGCCGGGGACTGCTGGACAAGATCGAGGAAGTAAAACATAGTGCGAGAGGGAAAGGTCCTTATGGACCTGACGAGACACGATTCGATGCATACTTCAACTCGAAACCCCACATTGTCAATGTAAATATAAGGCTATCCTGTTAGTACTCGATCCACCATAATCATAGGTTGGCGATGGAGTCTTCCAACCCAAGGATTATTTAGGCATAGTCTGTTCATAGTTCTATATTTCTGGCCACCTAGGTACTTGGCGCCTGGAATACACGTCGCCACGAGAGTGGGCATGGGCGAACTTGCTATCTCGGGCTGGTATAGAAGAATAAATGACAACATGGCCACTTGATTGCCCGGGCGAGGGGATCATTGGCTGCAATTGTCGTGGCGCAGTCAGAAGTGCTTACCGGTCATTGTTGTGGAGAGGACCGGATAACTATGGGATCGGATCCTAGTTTCGGAAGTCGGGCACTCCCCTTCACTCGGAATTTCTATCAAATAAGGCTCAGGGTTGTTTCTGACCGTGGCATCGATCATGTGGTGTGGCCGTGATTGTTAGCCGATAACTACGTGTGCCTTGCACCCGTAAGCTCGACCTTTCAGCGATGGAGTACAACCGAATTGTCATCCAAACTGGACGCATCACCATGCGATACTATGTTGCGAGGGACATTGGTCAATGATTTGAGCCTTTAGGACCTGTATGATTTGGCCCAAATACGAGGAACGATGCCTCACGGAGGGAAGCCCAAGGATCTGAAAGGGAGGATTAACTACACCTAATTAAAGTATCATCGCTTCGTTGTGGCGGTGTGAGAGCGGATGATCATCCATTCAGCTCCGCCGTACCATGCGATACGGGATGTAAGATGACGGTAGAGGCCTTTCATGCCGTTCGGAGCACTCATTGTCATTGGTGCTTCAGCCATAAGCTGGATTGGTGGCAGATCTCCGTCTCATATTACAGCATAACAAGCCCGGAACGAACAAAACCAATCGCTGCAGCCACGCAGCCGTTTTCACCCAGCGAATACGTAATACCATACCTAGGTAAGCTTACCGACGCTGACACGTTGAAAGAGTGAAGTATAAAAGGGCATCGGGTACCGGTCCAGCTTCTCGATTCACTCATTTCCTGATATACTTGCCGGAGCATACTCGAACGCACAAACCCAAAGACACATCCGAAGCTACTGCACAGTTGGAAGCAGACCAAATCCCCGACAACGCGGAATACACCAGGCCCGGCAAGATGAAGTCCTTCGTTACCATTGCCTTCGTTTCTCTATCCCTTCTCCTCACCAACAGCGGCGCAAACGCAGATTGCATCCCGGGTTTCAGTTCCAACTCTATGGAGGAGTGCAACAGCCACTGCGGGACATATGTTTGCGTTTCAAGTGGAGGCCCGTATCAGTGCGGCTATTGCCGATATTAGAGACACGGATGTGTAGGACATAGTGCGGACGCAAAGCAACGGGAGGTACAGAAGAGCGGACTACGGAAGCAGGTGGCGAGAACATGCTTAATCAAGAACAGGACTGCGGCATGCATGTGCATTGGCACAATCGAGGAGCATTGGAGTGGCCAGAAGGGTTTCAGACGAACGGAGACTGCTCATTAAGGTATTTGCTGCACCAAATTGGATCTGGACCAGACAAGTCGACTTCGACAGCAGATGGACACGGCGCAGGTGCTCAAACAACATTTTATACGACTGCAGTTACAAGAATCACAGGCTCTGTCGGTGAGAATGCCACTCATAACTGTCAATATGGTGCAATACGAGCTCAACTCATGGCTAGTTACTCTGTCACGGTTCCCACAAGTTTCGGTGAGACGAGTGACTCTCTGGGGACTTGGAAGTTTGTAGAATTTTACTCAAATCTGGAGCAATGAGTTCAGGCCGGCGATGGAGGCCATGATCCCAGCATGGTCCGTTATTTGATTACATACCTAGGTACTTACATGAACCAAAACGGACCGCCTGCACATGTGGATCAATGCACAGTGAAATGCTGAGCCTGGCAAAGTGCATTCACCAGGAACTCAAACGCGATAGGCACAAGATCAGTGATGTTCAAATATGAGTTGCTACAACATGATCCAAGTCAAAATATTACATGCTGATGATATCTTATATGACTCTCTGCACAACTTTAGAAGTACTCAAGCCAGACATCTCTGCCGGTGTTGCTTATGTAAGGGAGCAGAAGCCCAACGTGCAAGTGACGGGGAGTGATGTCATTCCTCAGGCTGTGGCGGGCCACTGAGTCAACCCACTAACAGACAGTTGGGGCTTCTTTGTGTGGCCTGGCGGGTGACTGGAAGGAACAACGGACCAACTACGGATTGTGCTTGGGTGGTTGGCTGCTTTGTACAACGCGGCAGTGAATGGGTGGCTGGGTACATGTAACCAAGTACATCTTTTTTTGTCAGGTATAAGAACACTGAAGGAACTAGCTCCGCCCACTCCGCCCACTGCGCCCACTGCGCCCACTTTGAGGCAGCCTAACAAGAGCCAAACCAAGAAGCCTAAGACCATCCATTTCTGACAGCCACGCTGCCACAACAATCAACCTGCTTGCGAGCCCACAAAAGCCTCAAGCTCCCTCTCTCCCTTGTCAACACGAACCACGACACACGACGCCACCATCTCTGACTACCGACCTCACAGGAGAGTCAGTCACCAAGAAGCGAGCCATCTGCTGAGCGAGACTGGTTACTGCCATCATGGGCGTATGTTTGTACCACACCTGCATCTTCTCATCACGTGCCTGTCACACCAACAATGACGAAATGACGACTGACCACATCGTCCATCGCACAGTTCGCCTCTAAGATGGCGGCGGCCGCAGCTGCCGGTGCCGTTTCCCAGGGCATGGGCCCGCAGTCATCCGGAGCTCAACAGGTGAGCGATGCATCCGTCTGGTCTGGACAGGTCTTTCTGCTGGTGCGCTGAGGCTGACAGGCTGCATCCAGGGGCATCCTCCTTACCCGGTCGCCGGTGCCGGCGCCCCCCAGCAGCAGCAATCTTACCCGCCGCCTGGAGGCAACACCTTCCAAGCTTACAGACCCCAGGGCCCTCCGTCGGCAGCAGCTGGTGGTGTTGGTGTTGGTGTTGGTGTTGGTGGTGGTGGGGCAGGAGGCACGAAGCTCGATGAGAGCGTCTTCCGCCAGAGCCTGGAGCAGTGCATCCGGGAGAAGAACCTACAGAACATGCCGGCCTTCCGTGAACCCTCGTACATCACAAACGTCGCCCGCATCGCCGGTCCCAAGGTCGAGTCGCTGTGCCGCTCGTGGCAGATCCCGCTCGAGGTTGGCAAGGACATAGTACGCCTTGCCTTGTTTGACATTGTCATCTACGTCGACGACAGCGGCTCCATGCTGCCCAAGGGTGGCAAGCGCGTCAGGGACATGACCCGCGTTCTCAGCCGGGCCGCCGCTGCCGCCACCCTTTTCGACCCGGACGGGGTCACCGTCCGCTTCATCAACAGCACCGCGCAGGGCGACAACATCCGCAACGAGGCCGACGTGAACCGCCTGATCGAGTCGGTCGACTTCCGCGGCCGCACCCCCATCGGTACCGAGCTCCGACGCAAGATCCTCGAGCCCTTGGTGCTGCAGCGCGCCAGGCAGGGCCAGATGCAGGTCCCTGTCCTCATTATCACCATCACCGACGGCGAGCCTGCCGGAGAGGACGACGACGCCATCTTCCGGGCTATCAAGGACACCGCCGATGAGCTGGCCCGCACACCCCTGGGCCCCGGTGCGGTCGCCTACCAGTTCACCCAGGTCGGCGAGGACGAGGAGGCCCGCCGATTCCTCAACCGCCTCGACACTCACCCGCAGGTTGGACACCTTGTTGACGTGACCGCGTCGCTCGAGATTGAGCAGGAGGAGATGAGCCGCATCAACCCGTCCATGGCCCTCACCGCAGACTTCTGGACCCTCAAGTTGCTCCTCGGGTCAATCGACGCCTCCTGGGACGAGGCCGACGAGGGAAAATCCCAGCGCCAGGGAGGGGCCCCGCAGCCCGGGTATGGCAGCGCTTACCCGCCGGCAGCTGGCCCACAGGGTGCTGCATACGGAGGAGGCTACAACCAGGCCTACGCACCGCCCGCAGGCCCTCCCCCGGGAGCGCAGGGTGGAGGATACGGCCAGCCCGGGGGGTATGGTCAGCCGCCCGCGGGCTACCAAGCCGGAGGCGGCGGTGGATACCAAGGGAATACCCCTCAGTCGTACCCTGGCGGGCCAACGCCTGGCCAGGGAGGTGCTGGTGGCTCATACGGCGGTGGCTATCCTGGCCAGCCGAAGTGGTCTTGAAAGTAGTCCCAAAAAAGCTAATTAGTCACTTTGGGGCTCGTATCTCTCGCGCTGCGCCTGAGAACTCAATATTTTGGTTTTGGAACTGCCAATGTTATTTGCAGGGCAATATCTTTTGGGCACCGCTGACTCTCGCTATCGCGAATTCCGGTTGTTCTTTGATTCATCAAGCAAGGTGGTACTAATTAGCTCTCTCGGTTGTACTTCCAAGTACGGACTGACTGTATGCGGGAGGAGCTGAGGGAAGACAGGAACCAGAATTGAGTGCGAAATTCACAGACCACACGCTTACCCGCACCGATATCAAGGTGCTTACGTTGTTGTACAGTTCTTGTTCGCAGCGTTGGCGTTGCGACGGGCTGGGACGCTCGTGTCGGACCGACTTGCGTGGCGTTTCCTGTAGCGGGATATTCATCGTCCAAATCTGCAGTGCAACATGAGGCTGACGGCCATTTATTAGCGCATGGCAATTGCGATCTTTTACGTCTCGGAAAGACATCCTGATTGTACCGTATAAGTGGAATGGGGATCTAGTCTGATCAATGCCCCAAGGGCTTTTCCTGCGCCCGCGGAGTGCTCGCGTAGTACAACACCTTCCCTCGCCGCCGCTGCTGCCCCCAGCTGTGGCATTCCGGCTATGGAAGTTGACACTGGAGTCGACGATCTTTTGAGCGGTCTCGGCATTGTAGGGCTTTTGTGGAACATTGGCCTTGATCGATCCGAAAGTTTGTGGCACGAGGTGAGAGACTTGGCTTCAGCGACCATCTACTTACCGCAGTTCTTGACGAGGAAGGTGTCGCCGACCAAGCCAACAGAATAAAGGATATTCTTGACTCGCATTAATTTGCTACAGCCTTTCCTTCTGGCTGCGCCATTGTTGGAAAAACCGTGTCCCTTCACAATACTCCTCGGGGTAGGCGCCGGGGATGTCGAACTGCTTGGTTGAAGAGATGATTCCACGGAGGTGTGTCATTTCCAATGTCTCAACGCAGCTTGGCGACGAACGGCTTAACTACGTCACTCCAATTGCACTACATGTCCTACGCTGGTGTTCTGACAATGGAATGGATATTTACGTGGTAGCCTCCACAACCTCAGCTTCCCGCGCGGCAGGGTGGGAACTGAGGGAGATGGATTTGATTTGCCTTCGTACACTCGGCTGCTTTCTTGGTGAGCTCACCTGACATGTGTTTTCAAAATCCCTTCTCCGGTTCTATTTTCGGATCTCACTAATGTCAACGGGGCGGTAGAACATCGGAGACATTTGAGGCTTATATATCGGCGGTGTTTACTAATCAACTTCGCTACCGTCGCGCCTCAAGTAACTAAACTTTCTCAACGCTTCAGTGAACAGACACAGATCGCCTAGCATCTGTTCATCCGTTCTTCGGCCGACCAGACAGACCTCGCTTTCAGTTGACAAGTTTGGTACAAAAGTCGCCCAGTTCTCGGCCGACTTGAAACTGGATCAAGTGTTAAGCAGCTTTAGTCATCATGTTCTTTTCTCATGGACTGACAAATAGCCCAAACCTTGGATACTAGCATGATCCAGAACACTAGAATTTGCATTTATATAAGAATTGATTTGAGGCGGGCCGGTGACCATCATGAAGTCCGTCCTTGCTATACATTCATCTGGTTGGACAGACTACCTAGTTATTCTCATGATTGTATGAGACATCTTTGATTGCTGGCACTTACCACCTAACTAAGTTTCCTACCTATGTCATCCTTAGTCATAGTACCTTGAACGACATGGCTCCTACCATTCTAGTTGTTGGTGCCACTGGTAACACTGGCCGAGGTGTTGTCGAAACACTGCCGAAATTGCTGAGCCCTGGTTCTGCTTTCTCCGGCCATCGGATCATCGCCCTCACACGGTCCTTGGACAACCCTGTGGCGCAGAAGTTCGCGACACTACCTGGTGTGGTCGTCCTGGAGAAAAACTGGGTCCATATCACAGCGGACTGGTTGCGCGAGCACGAGGTCGTGAGGGCCTTCATCGCGCCCCACAACCAGCCAAACCAGTTTCCCGACGAATCCACGTTTCATCTCGCTGCCTTAAAAGCAGGCGTCAAATACGTCGTCCGGATCTCGACGACTGCCGCGAATGTGTCACCGGATAACCCTGCCTACTACCCACGATCTCACTGGGCTATCGAGGCGCTGCTCAGCTCGCCGGAATTTGGGGCCTTACAATGGACTTCACTCCAGCCAAACGTCTTCACCAGCTTGTACCTATCCCCCGTCGCCCAGTTCATCAAGCACTACCGCGAGACTGGGCAACAAGAGACCCTAAGGTTGATGGCATCCCGAGATGCCCCGGTTGGCATTGTCGATGGACATGACGTCGGCGTCTTCGCAGCCCATCTGTTGTCTCAGGAGGATAGTACTGCGCATAATCATGCAAAGTACGTCCTGAACGGCCCGGAGGATATCACAGGAGAGCAAATGGTGAAGATGGCGGAGCAGCGTATTGGTGCCAAGCTCCAAAGTGTCAGCTTCAAGGACGTATCATTCATTGATGCTATGGCCGACTCTGCGCCTGAGGGAGAGAAGCACCTCATATCGTCCATCAGATATGCTCTTTTAGCCTCGTGGGAAGGGAAATGTTCTGTTTCTACAACCTCCAGGCAGGTTCTGGAGCTGGCCCCGCCTGCTCGGACACCTGCTGAAGTGCTGGAAGCACTCTTGGCCGCGTGATAGGGTTGAGATGCTCTGGGTGGCAACTAAAGCATGAATGCGGCTTTTCTCCGGAAACAATGTTTTATTATGCAATTGTAAAACACTGTGAAATGTTATGATTATTTTTCTTGCGTGGTTCCGGCTTATTAGCTTGCTGTCGGGTGAGAAACTATGGGCTGAATTGTAACATAGCATTAATACAGTCGGTCTAGAGAGCCTGTAATATAAAGTCTGTCGTGAGAACCTGCATGACTCTAAAGAATCCCCGGGCCGATGCCGAGAAGAATTTCAAACGTGTAGATAAACCGGACTCAGGTGACGGAACTCATCCGGTGGCGGACAAAGAGTGCTTAGAGAGCCCGCCGGCGTGCGACTATCATTTCCTCTTATCGCTGCCCACCCCCCAAGGTCGGTATAAAGCGGTTGGCGAGGGCGATGTGCGCCAGAGTGTCGGCAACCGCTGTGAGCGGCGAGATAAAGACTGAGAGAGGTCCTGCTCAGTCTGCCTGCAAACTTGTCGTCACCTATTGTTAACATGAACAACCGCGCTCTGATGCTGGCCAGACCGCCAAAGAAACCCAGATGCCGCGGTGTGGGAGGGCCGCCTACAAACCATTGTGTCACGGGTCCCCTTGCGAATGGCTGCTCATGATGGAAGGAGGATGGTCAACACTGGGCACTGAATAGACGTAATCCTGTCTGTACATAGTATCTAGGACAAGTTCTACAGCCCCACCAGCCAATTTCAAGTCCATGAGTAAGCGCTATCATAGAACGGTGGGACAGACCCACGAAGGTCTCTCGCTTCGTTAATCTGCCAACGTGCAATGATAAGTCCAACCCCTCAGCCTCAACTCCCGAGGTGACACCAGCAGCGTCAACGTCGTAGCCATATGGAGGAGTGATAGCAGTGCGTTCATTCCGGGGCCCTGCAACTCCTTCAATGGGTATGGCTGCATTGGCTGCGTACAGACGGAGTTTAGGCCTGTACAATTGTCAAACGTACCCGTCTCGCTGTGATGAGCGAAAGGGGTGGTCACTTAGGGAAGTGCGAAAGCTTTCGGGTCCGTTATCACCTTCAAGCTCTGCGCAGGGGTTTACTTCTTATTGTTGTCGTTGTCTTGGAAGAGCCCTGCAACTGACCTGTGTTTTGGCGGCACCCCTGGACTCCTCGAGGGTTACACATTGCCAACTGGAGGCGGTTGTATGCCTTCCTCCAGACAGGCTCAATCATTTTATGGTCACCTGGAACAATACTCGCGGGGTAATATGCATGTACGCCGTCAGCTAAGCACCTAAATGCCAATAACTTTATTGCGCTCGATCATCCAGTGGCTGGAAGTGCAGATCTATCCTAGGATGCTCGCTGAACTGCATCAGCAAGTATGACCGCAGATGCATGGTAACGTCAACTAGAACTCTGCCAAGCTGCTTGATCCCGAGTTGCTAAACTCTGCTGTTTGTAGCCACAAGCATGTCTTGAATGTGCCTGGGATGAAACAAGCACTGCTCAGCATTCAAGCTAGAGAACCGAGCAATGAATCTCGTGGCCAAAACTCTGCTAAATTCTGGTTTCGATAAATTGAGCCCTTTGCTTCCCTGCACTCTGAGAGGACCCGGGGAGGTGCAGCAATCACACCAGTAACTGCGCTGCGGGATACAACTTATAAGACTGATTGTGAAAAGGAAGCCCCCCTCGGGTACCATGCTGCCTTTATACAAGAAAAGTAGCGCCTGTATGCCTCTTCGCCATTGTTTGTTCCATGCCAATATGAAGCGTTTGATTGTTTCCGGTCTGTTGGCGTTGGCTGCCAGGGCCGTCTCGGCGCTGCCTTTGCTCATTTCCAACGCCAACTTGCTTGATGTTTACGACTATATCATCGTCGGTGGTGGCACAGGTGGAATGACCCTGGCAAGCAGGTTGTCTGAGGACGGCTCCGGTATGTCATGTTCCACTGGGCCACAAGACTTATCACTTCACAGCGACTGTTCTACTCATCGAAGCAGGTCCACTGTAAGCTTTAAACGTTCATCCAATCCTCTCACGTCAGCCTGATTTTAATGGTCACAGTGATGATGGCGGAGAGGAGATTGTAATTCCTCGCTTCTTCGTTGGGGCCAATGGAATTCCAGAGGACTTCAAATATGCATGGCACATGAGAACAACCCCGCAGATTGAACTCGGCAACCGCACTATACCTCTCACCCAGGGAAAGCTGCTCGGAGGTGGGAGTGGTATCAATGGGATGGTCTACGACCGCGGCCGAGCGGCAGACTATGACTCCTGGGCAGACCTTGGCTCAAATGGATGGGATTTCGCCAGCTTGCTCCCGTATTTCAAAATGGTTTGCCTTGGCTGGAGTCCATCTGCGACGTGTGTTTACGAACTTTAATAGGCCGAAACCTTCACGCCTCCACCGGAGGGGCAATCGAGTGAATTTGGGATCACATATGATCCCGAATGCCACGGCTTCGAAGGCCCAATCCAGTCTAGCTATGGGCCATACCTGTACCCGCAGCATAGTGAGTTAATCGCTTGGTGTATTAGGGAAACTCTCATTTGGTATTAATTGGGCTTTCTAGATGACTTACTTTATGGATGCGATGGGCTCTCTGGGAGTGCAAAGGCCTTTGGATCAGTCATGTGGTGATACTCTTGGCGCCTATTTGACAACACAGTCGATCCACCCGGCCAAGCGGTCAAGGTCATATCCTCGCGTGGCCCATTATGACCCTGCTGTCAATCGAACTAATCTTCATGTGCTTACCAATCACCAAGCGACAAGGCTGATCATTGAAGAAATTGATGGGGTCATGAAAGTGACAGCTATCGAGGTGGGTACTAACCTGAACCATCAATCGGAGTGAATGTTGATACTGGATTATTACCAGTTTGCTGCGTCTTGTGACGCCTCGAAGCAAATTGTTGGCGGCCACAAGCTGTACTCTCAAGCGGGGCTCTGCACTCCCCACAATTGCTTCAGCTGCCCGGTATTGGTAGTTGGTTTTGTTAGTTTTGTTTTTAATCCAAACACATCTCTCTTTTTTTTTATTAAAAAAATCAAAATACAAACAATCTTTTTATATAACTATAAATACTTAAAAACCCAGTATTTAATAATAAATATAATATTAATAATAATACGTTATAAAAAGAATTTATTTATTATTAAGAAAATAATAATAGCTTTATAATAAAGCTTATTAAAACTAGCTTTAAGCTATATACAAACTAAAAACTTTAATAAAGAATTATATAGCAAATTTTAAGCTGGTTTTTTTAATTATAAAAAGATTTAGTTTTTTATAAAACCTTTATCTTTTTTTTCCAACATATAATAAACATTATAAGCTTTTAAAATCTTTAAAAAAACTATAAAATTAACGTCCCCGACCCACTTTCGGCCCCCCCCCCCCGATTCGGCCCCCCTCTCCCACTCAGACTCCCGTAATTCAAATTATAATATTAATTCTAAATTAAATATAATAAAAAAGTCCCTTATAATATAATACTTTATAATAAATTATTAAATAAAACAATATTTAATTTTATTTTATTAAAAATTTTAAATTTATATTATTATATAATATATATTTATATTGAAAACTTAAATATTATAAAAATATTTTAAAAGTATTTAATATAAAAAGATTTTAAAACGATTTTATAAAAGCTAATATTTTTAAAATATTAAAAATTATATAAAACTTATTAAAAGTTTCTAACATTTTCTTCATTAATTAAATTAAATATAAATAAATTTTAAATATATACTAAAAATAATAAAAGATTATATTAATTATTAATTAAATTATATATTATAATATATATAATATTAATTAACAAGGTTTTTATTAGTTTATAAAATAAGAGGGAGAAAAGCAATAAAAGCTATAAAGATCTTTTTTTTAATTATAAAAGCTATTTTTAATAAATATATAGCCTTTTATTTACTAAAAGCTTTAATATTTAAATATTTAAAAGTGTTAAGTTATTATTTTAATATTAATAATTTTAAAATTTTTAAAAAGTAAAATTATATAACTAAAATTATATAACTTTTTAATTCTTTTAAACTTTAAATTTTAATTTTAAAAGTTTTTTTACAAAATTAAACACTTTTATTATAAAAAATATATTTAAATCTTTTTAAAAACTTTTATAACTATTTTCTTTTAAATTTAAAAACTTTAAAAACTTTTATATTATTAACTAATTAAAAACTTACAAAATACTAAATTATCTTTTATTATTAATTACGTTGTTTATATAATTAATAATATTTAAAATATTTTAAAAAATATATTAAGTTAAATTAAATTTAAAATTATATTATTTTATTAAGAAATGTAATTATAAAAATTATAATTTAATATTATTATTATTATATTAATTATTTATAAAAAATAAGCTATTTAAAATATAAACGTTATTATTAAAAGATTCAAAAAAGTTTTAATAAGCTATTTAATATATTAATAAATATAATATTAATTAATATAATTTATATAATTACTTTTTGATTAATTAAATTTATTAAATTATTATAATTACTTTTATTATTATATAAATGTTTTATTTATAATATGTTTTATAAATATATAAATATATTCTTTTTATCATTTAAGCTTAAATAAAGATTTTAAATTTTAAACTTTAAATTTTAAATTATAGTAATAAACTATAGCTAATTTTATAATATACTTTTTATAACTTTACTTATTTACTTTATTATATTATTTATTTAAATTTATTATTATTAAAATATATTAATAACTTTATAAAATAAAATATTAAAAAGGTATATTATATAAATTATTAAAAGTTTAAATTATATAATTTTAAATTTAAAATACTTATTAAAATATAACTAATATTTTAATTATTTAAAAATAATAATTTCTTTTATAAAATTATAAATTAAGACTATTTAATATATAAATACTATTATTAAAAAGATTTATTATAATAACTTATTTTTTTAAAAAAATATTTAAAATCTTTAATTATATAATATGTTTTAAAACAATATAAATAATTAAATATTAATGTTATAAACCAACATAACAGCACTTTGGAAACCTGTTTTAATGACCCTAGATAACAAAACAGGTGTTATAACGCAACCTCGTACTTATTAAGTAAAGAAGTTAGCGCTTATACAGGGTTAAGGTCAAGCTTAAAAAGCTTATTTTCAAGCTAACCAAGCCAGCTTATTAAATAAGTTATTAAGCCTTTATTATAGCTTAATAGCTTGCATTAAAAGCTAGTAAGCTACTAAAAAGTCGAAATATATAAAGATATAATTATTATTATAATAAATAGCTTTTATAAAACAAACTTTTTAATTATTAATTTAAATATTTAGTTTTATAACTAAATAGCTTTACACTTAATAATTATATTTTTAAAGCCTTATAATATTTTTATATATTAAAATTAATTAAGTATTGCCTTTATACCGCTTTACTAATATAAACCTTATAAATTACCTATTAAACCTTATAAAAACTTAATATAACTATTATATTTTAACAACTTTTATTTAAAATAGCTATATAATTAACTAATTAAGCAATTTAAAAATATAATAGCGCCCTAAATTCCTACTTTTTCCAACTTTAAACCTGCTTAGCAAATTAATAATACTTAAAAATTAGTAAAGCAAATTAAAGCTTTTTAGCAGGAGATTAACCGGCTCTATATAATTTAGCAAGTTAAAGCTTATAAAATAAATAAGCTAACTTATATAAAAAAAACAAAAAAGACTTTTAAGAATTCCTTATTTAGTGCCGTGCTTATAAGCTTTAGTTTAATACTAACTATAATAAAATTATTTTTATTAAATATTAATTTAAAGGAAATACTTTTGCTTAATTTAACCCTATTTTTAAGGACTATTTAAAAAACAATAAGTAGAATTAAAACAATAATACTAAAACTATTTTTAAACAATATAATAACTTTAAGTAAGCTTTTAAAAATATTTTTAAAAATTTAAATAAAAAACAAACTGCAAAATAATAACTTAAGCAACTTAAATAATAAAAATTAGCTTTTAAATATATAACTTATTTTAAACAGCTTACCATTTATATTAGTTAAAAAAAAGGCCCTTATAAGTTAATTTTATAAAAGACTTAAAAAGGACGTTAAAATCAACTTTTTTAAAGTTAACAAACCTAATAAATTTGCAAAATACATTATAATAGTTATATATATTAACAACCGCTTATTTAAATAATAATAAAAGCAATAATATAAAAGTTTTAAAAATAATATTTAAAAACTTTAATATTAAAAAATAATATTAAAATAAAAGGAACTTTTATAGCAATTAATAGCGGCAATAATAAAGTAATATATATAATACTTATATAAAACTTATAAAATTTAATATAATATAATAATAACTTAATAACTAAAAGTATTATAATTTTAATAAGCTTAAATACTTTACTAAAGAATACTACTAATTAAAAGAATAATAATAAAAATCTATTTTTAAAAAATAATAATAAGTTAATATAATTATATAATAAAAACAGCTTAAGTTATATAGCTGCTTGCTTAGCAAATAATATTTAATATACTTAAAAAATAAAATACTTTTTATTTATTAGCTTAACCTTTATATAAAATATTTAATTTACTTAAAAAAAAACAATTTTAAAAATCTAAATAACTTTTTACTTATTTTTAAAAAAGCAGTAGATACTAACCTTAAGTATAAAGCCCTTAGCTAAACCTTTTATTTTAATAATTAATATATACTGCACTTTTTTTTTAAAACAAAACCTTTAAATAATTCCTTAAATAACCGTAATAAAAAAGATAGTTAGCAATAAAAAACAAAAACTACTATATATTATAGTAATAAAAAACAGCAACTTAAACTGCTTAAGCGTTAAAAATAATACTTTTAAAAAAATAAAAGCCTTATATTAAAAACCAATAAATATAAATACCTTAATAAAAACCCGGAAAAGCACTTAAAAAAGTGCCTACTTATTATACCTAATACTAATATAACCAAAAATGCTATTTCAAAAATACCCTTGGCATAAGCTATAAAAAAACTCAGCTAGCTACTTATTTAAAAAGCTGAAAATAAGGCGCGCTTTTAGCCTTAGCACCCAAAATATACTAAAATCTTCTATAGATCTTATATATTTAATATGTTTATTATATTTACTTTTTAAAAAAAGCTGGCCAATTCTTTTTTTTAAAAAGCTTAGTTTAAAACCTATTGCTTAAATATATAAGTACTTTAAATTTAAATATTAAAGAATTGCCAGCTATAATAAAAATAAGGCCTATATAATTTTTAAATTTAATAAAAACTTACCACTTAGTTACTTATAAGAACTTAATAAAGTATAAATATATAAATTAACCAAATATTTTATTTACTTAAATAAAAAACTTTTATTTTAATATAAGGAAAATAAATAATAGCGTAATTAACGGCAATAATACTTAATATATAAATAACAATAGGGGAAAAATAATAATTGCTTATAAAAAGATAATAGCTAATTATAAACTATAGGTTTTTATATGCAATTTAAAAAGGTTATATATATATTATTTTATAAATAAAAATTAATAGAAAAATAAATAGCATATTATTAAATAGTAGCTTTTAAAGTAACATTATATTACTAAATATTACTAATAAAAATAAAGTTTTATAATATTAAAACGAAAACCGTTATAAATTTAATATTATAAAAAATATAAAAGTAAAATATAAAAATAAAATAATTAATATAAAAACAAATTATTTATTTATTATAATTTAAAAATATATAATTTTTATAATTTTAAATATTATAAATATAGTATATTATAAACTAATTTCAAAATTTCTATAGCTATAAGCTATAAATTCTTAAATTAATTAAACTACTAGCTAAATCTTTTAAAATAATAATATTCTTTTAAAAAAAGTTGTAATTAATAGTATAAAAAAGAGTTATATTATTAAAGATAGCAAATAGGCGACGCACTTAAATAAATCTATAAATACTTTTAAAAGCAAATAAAAAACCTAACTTTAAAAAAATAAAAAAGAATTAAGCCACTTAAGTATTTTATAAAAAGGCTAAAGCTAATTAAAAGATTATTACTTTAATATAACTAGTCAGCATATAATACACTAGTAAAAAATATAATAATACCTTTTTTACTTCAAAGAAATAAAATAAAAATAAATACAAATAAACTAATATAAATATTAAAAAATATTATAAATTTAAAAAAGTGTTTTAAAAAAAACTTTATATAATGTTACTATAATATATATAATAAAATTACAAAATACCCTTAAAACCTAAAAGTATATTATATTTTAAACTTATTTACAAACTTAACAAACAATAATTTAAAGCATTTAAAAAATATTTTAATAAAAACCTTAAAAAAGAATTTATTACATTATTATAATTACTAATAAAATTTCTAATCTTTTTTATATTAAAAGAAAATAGTAAGCTATAACTTAATATTAATTATTAGTAGCTAAATAATATTATAATTTAAAATTAATTTAAAAAAGTAAAATAGTTTATAATACTTAGTTTAAACTATAAATATAATTTTATTTAAAATATATTATAAATATTATAAAATAATAGTTATATTTTTTAAATTAATTAATATATTAGCATTGTTTTAAAAAATAATTAATTATATTTTATATAAATACTTTAATAGTTTTATTATTGCTTATTTTAACAATATTTTTATTTTTTTAAAAACCTTTAAAAAATATATTAAATATATTAAATAAATCTTTTAAAAATTTTAAAATGTTAACCTTTTTATTAAACCAAGAAAGTAAAACCAGCATATATAGAGAATTAATTGCCTTAAATATATAATTAAACTAAAAAAGATTAAAATATAAAAAAGCGAAATTAAAGCAATTAAAAAATAGCTAACCTTAATAAATATTAAAAATATTAAAGCATTTTTTAAATATATTAACTTTTATAAATAATTTATTATATAATATAGTAATATTACAAAACCTTTTATAAATTTTATTAAAAACAAGTTTATTTTTAAATAAATAAATATAAAATAATAAGCTTTTTAAATATTTAAAAATAAAATTATAAAACATCTTATATCTAAAAAAGTAGATTTAAAAAAGAAATTTAAAGTTTATATAAATGTTTGAAATAATACTATAAATAAAAGACTTATTTAAAAAAACAACTAAAGTAAAATATATATTATTATAAATTTTAATAAAAAGTTTAATAGCTTAAAACTAAATATATTATACCAAATAAAAACTTTATAGCAATAATATATATATTTTAAAAAGAGTAATACTATTTTATTAAAGTTAAAAAACAAATTAAGCTTTATATAAATTATAAAA